>VZTD01001040.1:378520-432642 GCA_013397725.1 Rhagologus leucostigma | reverse complement strand
AAAAAAACCCACACAGCATTAAAACATGAATCAGTTACATCCTGAAAAATAAAATTAGTCTCAGGTTTGGATAATATTTGAAAGCAGTCTCACAGTTTCTACCACTAATGCAGTGTAATCATTAATCACAGGGTTTATTATGTAATAGAAGATGATCCTTTTCAGTTTTCAAACATTTAGATATACAGAATACATAAGCTGTATTTACATTACCATTCTGGCTCAGAGTACTGAAGTTAGCTTTGAAAAGAATCCTTGAACTACATATAGTAAAGATGTTGATGCTTTAATACAAAATTCTTGATCTACTGATCCCTTCCTATCCCACTCAATTATTTGTTAATGTAGAAAACAGCTAGGGAAGACTACAGAAAACACACCAGCATGTTGCAGAACGTGGACTAAAATCAAACCTCACACGAACAATCCTGAACTAAGAATGTTCTGAACGTCTGAAGCCATGATGGCGCTCAACAATATCGTAACATTTCCATTCGCCTTCTAGGAATTGTTTCAATCACATATTTAGCATAAAAATCCCTATGTGGTAGTTTGCATTTTCAGTGATCTTAGATTTAGGTAGCATTTCAGAATATACAGCAGATGCCTGTAAAATATTCTTGTATTGCTCCTACTAGCATCAAGGGTGACATTTATTTACTGCATTGCATCACTGTTCGAAATAACTAGATGTATCGGGCCTATTTATTTTTGACCGATGAGATATAAACAAAGCTCTTGGGATGTTGTAGCACTTCAGGGCCAATTTGCAGCAAGGATCACAGAATTTTGCACCTCATCTATGACAGTGAGAGCTCGAAGACGTGGAGACAGCACAGGCACACATGGGGAAGCTGTGCAAAAACATCGTGCTCTCTTCAATCATTATTGCTGGTACAGTGAAAATTTAATATCCCCTTCTGCTAAGAAAGCTCTTCCTTTGAGACTGCAATCACAGCTCCTTGCAGATGAAAAATCACCAGGCAGTAAGAAGGACTCTGGAAGGCCAGAATGAGTGGCAACACCCAGCTCTGTGCACAGGGCTGGGCCTGCTGTGGCGCAGTGTGGCAAGACCAGGCTGCTGGGATGGGGCTGTGAGCAGTGGGGCCAGCCCCCCTCGCTGGGGAGCTGCCTTCCACCCATGCCTGAGGGGCTGCAGCCATCCCTGTGCCTGGCCATGCATCTCCTGACCTCAACTCCAAGTCCCAGGTCCGCTCCAACCTGCCGCACTGCTGTGAGTTACCCAGTGTGGCGGGCTCGGGCTCCCACCACTGGGCCGGCTGGCTCCCGACACATGGAGCTTGGCACAGCACGGCACGGGATAGCTGCCTCACTACACCCGAAAGGGACCCACTGACACAGCAGCTATCCTGTGTTAACTACCTTGTAAAAACACACAGTCCGAGAGGGATGGACATACTTCTAAGTGAATTAAACAAACCTCACATAATAAAGGCCAAGCTGTTCCTATCGGAGGTAAAAATCTCATCCCATGAAATCTCAAGCTAAAAATCTCCTGAGATTAACAGTCTTGAAGTTTGTAAACTGATGAAGATTTACAGTGTTTTCAATTAACAAATAAGGTGGAAGACCATTTGAGCAGAGTGTAAGTGTCAGCTATAGCTGTGGGTGGCAGGCACAGAGTGGCTGTGGCTAGGATCTGGATTCCCAGCACAGGTGAAACTCAGCAGGATTTGCCTTCAGAGAGGTACCAGGCACTATGGCCTCCATCCCTCCAGACCTCTGGTCTCACAGCTGGGTGCAAGTTGAGAAGCACTGAGATGGAAAATAGTATGTATTGGTTTGACCTTCATCTTGTAGGCAGGGCAAGTCAAGCAGTACTATAATACTTCTGAATTATCTAGAACAAGATAGCTAAATAGAAATAAGAAATTATTCCCTTTGCAAAATTAAGGACACAAAGCAGATAAAAATAAAAAGAAGCTGTTTCTGGTGAAAAAGGCAGCAAGACTGAATTGTTTGTCAAAGAAACATTTAAAACAAAGTCTCCCCATTGCCTGGAAGATGTGGCTCAGGCAGAAACCAGAGTTCCATTCCTAACCTCGTTTACTACTAGACTTCTTTTCCTCTTGTATTACATTTTGTCTTTGAAAAAGTGTTTTCAATTCACCTGGAGTAATTGTCAGGAGAATTCTTTCATTCCTTATCTTTTACTCTTCCCATCTTTATCCTGTAAATTGTTGATACTTGAATGTACTGTGATTTGTTCCTTGCTTCTCATTTTCATTACCATTTTCCTTCTAGCACTTAATGTGTTTCAACTACCATTTCTTTGAGTAATACAAAGGGCAAAAGCCATCTTTTATTTTTGTTTGCTAGTGTCACTATACAAACCAGGTTATTACCTTCTGTTCAATTACAGGCACTGTTTCAACGCCCACTGTGCTTTTTAGTGCATTTCTAAAGCCTTGCTTTCCACACTTACACCCTTCTTAAAAGACTTCAAACAAAGACGCCATCAGTATACTGACTTCCTGTCTTAAAAAAGCTTATTTCTTGGTTCTATTGCTCCAGATATTATATAGTATTCACTGCTTACCCATTTCAGTGCCTCTGAGAATTTCAAATTTACATCCAGAAAAGGGTAACAGATGTAGGCATGCCTCAAACATAATTTAATTGCACCTTCCTCAGGTAACAGTCACAATGGAAATGTAGGATGCATATGATTTTGTACAGCCTGTTTGCTCAGAGAAGCTTCTTCAGTCCACACATTGCCTGTGTAGAGCTGACACTGCAACAATCACCCAGGCTAGCCAGACACACAGGCTGGCTCCAGATGCTGCTTGCACAGTAACCCAAAAAATGTGCAAACATATGCTTAATTTCTTTACAGTGGAGCTTCAGAAAAACTACCAAAATTAAGCTGTTAGCTAATGACTGCATTTCCAAATAGTCTGCCAGGAGAAGAAGTTGGCATCTCTAATTTGAAATGCCAGGTCAATTAAACATTTCATAAAGAGATCAATAAATCCATAAAGTTTGGAGATATTTTTGGGTATATTTTCAGTTCAGTAGCTGTAGTCTAATTTTGACTGAATTATCAACTAGGTGGTTAAAAACTGGAGAGCTAAAAATGAAAATGAATGACAGATGAGCTAAGTAAATGCACAACACTAAAACCCAACTATGCTAGTTTAAATTATTATTTCAGATATTAAATCAACCGATACACAAAAACCATTCAGTTATTATAATTTAATGCCTTATCAACTGAAATCCATCCCTGCAACTATATGTGATTGGTAAACACTCTGAAGGCAAAACATTATGCAAAAATGTAGAAACAAACAAACCATGAATCTGAAATGTACTGAAAAGATAGTGCAAAGAAAGCCTGGTGCCAACAGTTATTCATCTACTAATCAATACAAAGTAAAGTAAAAAATAACATACAATGCTAGAAAACACTATGAAAAGTAAAAACCAAGATGTTAACACATTGAGTAAGGATAGAAAGACTAGCCAAAATCTATAAACCTAGCCCAGTACACTGATTAAAGTCTAATTTTGTCAGCATTTGGTCCCTATAGGGATCTAAAATAAGCAAGTAACTCTCAGAACATGCACAGAATGATTTCATCATAAAATGAGTTTCAGAGAAAAAGTATACTTGTTACCTTTTCTATTTACGTTTTAAAGAGTTTAAGTTTATATATTTCATTCGATAGACGAGAAACTCAAAAAATCCATTACAATCTAATGTGAAATTTCAGGAAAGCATCTCAGTTCGGTCTAACAAGACTTCAAAGAGAGATTTAGTTAAATCCGCTAAGTAGGATTACATGCAGATGTCAGTCAGTAGGTGCTCCATATCTATCTGTATTTATAAAAAAATTGAAATGTCATGCTTATTAATTACTTTCTAAATGTCCTTCTATCTAACATAACTTGAAAAAAATTGTGCAGAAACACGCTACAGTATGCCTGTGCTCTGCGGATTCACATTGACATTAAGATATCACCTTCGGTTTAACAGTGCACTCATGTTTGTTAATGAAACCTATCTTTTGCCTTGGAATTCTGGGTATCCTGTATAAAAACAAATGCAAAAAGTTAAAAAAAAAAATTCCCAGACCTAGGACTAAAAAAAGAAAGAGGAAAAGAAAAAACTATAGAACTCACATAAATTTATTTTTTAAAATTTACATGAATTGAAAATTTAAAGATATCCAGACACCTTTTCCTTTCAGAGATGTCTACTAGAATAGACTTTTCTTCAAGATAAATAAGAAAAAATTCAAATGAAAGGCTAAAAACTCTTCAAAGTTTACAGTTAAACATATTTTTAGGAGTTGGTGTATGATATGGTTATCTGGTATTTTTTTATATGTTTTATATGTTTGTCATTGACAAATACCAGAGGCAGCTTGCTCCTGGGATTTGACTGTAAAGGTACCATTGTGTATCAGGAACTCATCCTCGAGGTGTAATGGGAAACCCAGAAAAGTGGCTGCTTTGCAGCTTGCCCTTCTGTTTTTCTTCAGGACATAATTCAGTTAAATACATTCTCTGACAAAATTCAGCAAGGATGTATTGTGGGCTGTGTATGCTCTTTCATGGCTATCAATGTGCAGCATGAATGGAAGGTTGAAAAATAAAATCCTAAACCACAGTAACAATGGAAAACCAGAATCATGTGTGTTACTTATAAAATCAGGATGCTATGGGATATTTAGCAGTCCCAATGAAAAGAAGGGAAATGAGTACAAAAGGCTTTAATTTTCCTTTGTAGTGGCCAGGTATAATCATGTTTCAGTTATCTCCCTGCTCAGTATCTGAGGAAAGCAGCACTAGAGAACAGAAACCAAAGGGGAAAGGAGCTGACAGTGCGCAGATCCATTGGTGCCTCAGAGATGCTCACAATACACAGGCTCCCTTGAGTACCACAGCCACAGGCGAATTCCTTTATGCCCACGGAATATCTCCCTCCAACAGACTGGCTGAACAAACAGATGCTTTTATAACAGTGCAAACAGCAAGGTCAAAAAAGATTGTGGATTCAGCCAAACAGGCAGCATTTCTTGGAGCCCCCTTGTACCTTCCCTATCTGCCCTTCCCTGAAAGCTCATTGCCTGATGAGCCCCTGCTCTCTCAATCCAGTATTGAGAGACAGTTACACAAGCATTCCCTTAAAATTTGTTCAAACTAAGGAAATACAGAAAGCTAATTAAAGTCTATCAAACACTGATAGAAAGACTGTGCACTGCCCAGATAACAGCAGACATCAAAGCATACCAGTCCTGCATCATCTACACACATACCTTTTAGGGAATAGGTTTATAACAGTGATTTACTTTAGGAGAATTATCAAAAGCTTCTACCAATGCTGGTCTCACTTCAGCAGAGCCTCATAACCTACAGTGGGGCCCAAAGTGTCTTTTGATATGCCTTACTTTCAACTGAGGTTACTGAAGAGAGGCTCAGGAGCCTTTAGGATTCTGTTGCTTGGCAGAAGTATAACTGCTGTGTACTACTATGAAAATTTGAACTTCCTAGTCTTTGCCTGAGTTGTAATTACTGTATTTTTAATATAATTGGGGTTTTTTTCTATTCAAAGTTTTACATCTCTATGTCCCAAAATTTCAAGAGTATAAAATTTTGCATGCCACAATTTTTCATTCCTTCTTGTTGGCAGGCATCACCATTTGCTAACTTCCAGTCAACTGTGACTTCCTCTGTTAGCCAGGACCACTGGTAAACAACTGAAAGTGGCTCAATAAACACTTCTGCCAGGTCTCCCAGATGCTTGGGTGGATCCCATCTGGCTCCACAAACTTGTGGGTGTTAAGGAGTGTAGCCGGCCACTGACCATTTCCGCTCATATTACGGGGGGGCTGCATTTTGTGCCCCATTGCCATCTCACAGCTCAGGGGGCTGAGTACCCTGAGAACAAGTGGTCTTACTTTCAAAGACTGAGGCAAAGGCCTTTAGGTACCTCAGCCTTTTCCTCATGCTTTGTCATGGAGATTCTCCTTCAGTCTCCTTTTGTTGCTAAATTATTTATAGAAACATTTTTATTGTCTCTTATGCAGAAGCCAGATTAACTCCTACTTGGGTTTTGGCCCTTCTAATTTTCTTCCTGCATAACCTAAGACAGCACCGGAGGTATTTAATTAACATCTATTTTATTCTATTATATCTTACTTGAAGCTGAAAATTATGCATGAAGAATTTTTTTCGAATCCTCTTAGTTTAAGCTAATCAAGTGTTTAATGCTTGATAGCTGAAAAAAAATTAAATTGCAAATGTGTTCTTAAACAGAAAAAACTAATTCATTTATAATGAAAATCACTGCAAGAAAATAAAAACAAAAAACCCACAGATATAGTACGCATATTTTTAACCTCAGTTTTACATTTCAGGATCCAAATTCACAGTGGCTTCTGATGCTGCTGTAAATTAATTACTATTTTTTCAAAGATGGAATGAAAGGCAAGATCTATGGTCTTTTATTTATATATACATATATAAGCCTAACGTAAATAATGTCATCCAGCTTCATTAAATGCTAGGCTGGTTAAAGAATACATACAGGACAATGTAAGTTGCAAAATTAGAACGTAATACCTGTTGTCTGCCAAACAAGAAAACAGGGTCTACACAGGATTTCCCAGGCATTTTTCATTTCCCAGGCTATGCATTTCATCAGAGGATGTTAATTTGTTAAATTAACTGTAGAAGCATACTAGTTTCAATTATTGTTTGTAGGGAAAGGTTTCTTCAGCCAAAAATGACATTTCTGGTGTGAGATCCATCCACAGGCCATCCTGCAAGCCCAGGTTCTCACATCACCCCTTGAATCAGAGCCTGTGCTTGGGTGTGGGTCCCAGCCAACTGCCTCTGTGCTGTGCTAGGGCACTTCACAATCAATACCTGGTTTTAATGTACCAGTTCATGATCCTTACCACAGCCCAGTCAAGTATAAAGGAAGATTCAGATTCAGGCCCTCCTTTGAATCCTCCCACATTTAATATTACCTGCAAAACCCACCCTACTTTAAATTACCAAGAGAAATAGGAAACAAGAAAATATTCTGGCACATTTTAAACAAAACTAACTTTGGAGAAGCCCACATTGGAAACAGTGCATCCCAATTGGATAAAAGAGTGTTTAATGACAGGTTTGCATGCAGATGGAAACTGCTTTGTGGAATTTGAAGTGTAAAAGAGGAGAGTTTTCTCATGTTTGCTCTTGAATGTTTGGAGTTTCTGTCACAAGTCTGTTGTTCAGTCCTCAAGTATATGGAAGAGACAATTTTGTGTTTGTCAGCATTGATAAGTAATTCTTTACAGCATCATAGCAAATATCCAGGAGTGTCTTATGCTGGTGAAAATACTCCTAATGATACCCCATTCAAACAATTCTCTGAATGAAATACCGATAAAAGAAAGATTTTCTCTTCTACCCCACGACCCGTCTGCATCACGACTTTACCAGCACTACTGAATCACTTGTACTTTTATCCTCTTCTTAACCTACACAGCTATCCCTGCAACTTCCTAAAAGCAGAGCAAACCTCAGTGCATGTCTACTGACCCATTATTCTGTGGGTTAGTTATGGGCTAGAAGAACCCACAAAATGAGAACTGAATTAAAAAAGACAATTCAGAAGAAAATATGGGGCCAAGTAAAGGCAGTATGAGGATTTGTAAGGGAAAATTACAACAGAGATACTTATACTAAAATATTTTTTAACATTGCCAATCAGCCTCCTTAGATATCTGGATCATGCAACAACTCCTATATGTTTCCCTGGTATTCATGAAATAAACATCTTCCTGTTTTCCTGTAAGAAAGAAATAAATGTCTCTATTTTTCATGTGAATGTAAATGTATGGACTGTTAATACTGATACAGAACTCATACTTTCCGTCAGTGACACAATTTCTGGTGCCTCCAACTTAATCTTTTATTTTAGACTTCAGAAAAAAGTAACAACAATAATACCAAATGACCAAGCAACAGAAACACTACTGACTTGTTTATTATGTAGACAGAAATTTTGTCCTTTGTTACTTTCCCTAACTTATAAACCAGCAACTGACCCTTCTTGGCATGAAGCTTATGAAAAAAAATATCATTTAATTCATAGTATGCAGGTAGTGAATGAGTTTTTCAGATTAGGTGCCAAATTTCAGAGGGGATATGAAACTTAAATGAATTCTGGCAAGAACTGACCTATGCATCCAAATCCCAGTGTCACTATGCATTCTTTACATATCTCTTTTTCCCTTAAACTGGGTACAGTGTGTTTCTTCATTTTGTGCCTAAAGCTATCTTTAAGCTCCCTTTATAGTGACGGACAGAATTTGATTTCTCTGTGTTTTGCATTTATTGGTTTCTGCATTAAAAATATTCCTACCACGTATTATGTAAGTGAAGATACAACCTAATTAAGCCTGCCAGTTAGATGATCCCATTTTCAGCTGATGGTAACTCAGCACTTACTCCAGCCCTCCAACACACAGAAATCCATACCTCTGGAAACTAGACTAGAGTCTGATTAGTCAATAAGAAATCTGTATCAATAGACTCTCTCCCCCTTCAGCATTAGCAGCAAACTAATACATGAAGAGTTTGGTAGCTTGAGGGGGAGCAGCTGTTTAATTTAAGAATTCAAGTCTCCAACATCCTGAGTGACGCTGGCAGGCAAGAGGTTTTCAGTAGTCCAGTCTGTCACAGCTTCCTTTAGTCTCTTAAAGGAAATTAGGAACTGTCTGCAATAGCATACTTCATAAGCACACTGAGGTTCCAAAGTCAAGCACTTGAGACTGGGAAATGCCAGACTTTTCCGGTTGCCTGTGTAAATTTTATTCTCTCCTTGCTGCACGTGTGTCTACACATTGTGGTATACTTTAATTACCCCACTGGATACTGTTTGTTTCACAGGACATCACTCAGCCCACCATCTTAATGCAGAAAGGAGCTGAATTAACATTGTACTAACATCCATAAAAATGCCATTTTCAACTTGCAGGTGCTTGACTTTGCAACAAAAGTTACATTCTTTTGACACAAATCTGAATAAAATTTGAATTATATAAACACACACAGATTTGAAGGCATAATGTAGCAAGAAGGGGATGAATTATTTATATATGACCAGCATCAATGCAATTAATAAAAATAGCAGGAGGTGTTAATATCTACACGGTTGAACATACTTTGCAAACACAAAGTCATCATCATAATTTAGATATTTCAAAACATTTCACAAACCTACATTATTACTTGTGACCTTAACCCTTCCAAGATAATCTGCAGAAACTGCAGTATAAGAAAGATAATGAAGACCAAAACAGAAAACTGCTACGCACTAAAATGTGCTGATTATTCTTCAAGCTTAGCATAATCTAAATAGGGAAAATATCTGTCACTTGTGTAAAAAGTGATTGGATGTCTTTCTAAGATGCACTGGGGTTTTACTGGTATTAGTTTTACAAAAATGTCTGTACATAAACAATGTAACTGAAAAAGAACCAGAAACTGACCCAAGAGATGCACTAATGTCAAGAGCTCCAGCCCTATGGCATAGTCAGTCATCTGGAAAATTGAGGCTATATTTAGTTCACATTTTCATGCTTTTATTAGCAAAAATCAGTTATGGCTAAAACAATCCAGGCTAAATTTGTTATTTCAGATTAAATGAGTTTTTAACACATTATTTGCTTTTTTAACACATTATTTATTTTTAACACATTATTTATGCACAGAAGTGAGTCTAATGTTTTCCCCAATTTACAAATCTCCTCCAAATTCAAAGCCATATAACTGATGTCTCATCAAAGGGTAGTTCCTTTTGTCTCATCACGTCTTGCTATGATGCGTCATGTTGTTATTAACTGCACTACCACATAAAAAAAATCATGAAAATCTAAATAAAAAGGCTCTCTTTTGGAAAACAAATCCTCACTGTTCTGTTGTAATACAGAGTGCTGCATCCAAACATTTCCCTTCAGACAGAGAACAGAACTCAGTAACCAAGATATCTTCTTCCTTTTTTCTCTTGCAGTTCATACTTTTAATCTCACAGGTTCAGCTACAAGCTAAAAACTTTACTAAGACTAAATATTCCTCAAGTAGGTAGATAAAGATATAACCATGTGTCATGGTTTAGCATAGCTTGGTTTTTAGCTAAGGAGAAATCCACCAGCCACGGAAGTGATTTTTTTTCAAGGAGCTGCTGACAGCTTCCTCCAGACCCGACAAAACCAATCAGCTGGCTAGTTTGAATATTGACAACTCTGCTAAGCCACTTAAGAAAGCTGAACACGCCTCTGTGAAAATCACATTTAAGAATGAACAAACCCCAGGAAACTCTCTCTTGCTTCCGGCTTTTGGACAGGTAACTGGGGGACCCGCATGGCCTGGCTGGGCTGGGCCGGGCCCTGCTCTGCGCGGCCTGGCTGAGCTGGCCTGCAGCGCGGCTTGGCTGAGATCTCGGCCGCTCCTGCTCCATTGGAACAGCCCCCCCACCCAGTGCGGCTGCTGAAATGAAATTCTACACCAAAAAGACCTCCGGCTGCTGCCTGGAAGAGATCATGTGACCAACAGTGAGAGGCGAATTCATGATGCAAGGCCTGGGTAAGATTAATTCTTTCAGCGCTGTAAGATTCCCCAGAACAGATGAAACCTACAGAGATCAATCCTCTCCCGAGTCAGAGGAGAGGGAAATGTGAAGGCACATGAAGAAAACAACATAGAAACACCAAAGTCAGTGAAGAAGGAAGAGCTGAAGCCCATATAGAGGAGAAAGAGGAGATGCTTCAAACCTAGAAGCTGAAATTCTTTTGTAAGGCTATGGTGATGGACTATGATACATCAGAATACCCCTGTAATTCATGAAAAGCATGGGGGGCTAGAGCATTCAAACCACAATCATGAGCAAAGGTACCTGTGCTGAAACAAGCAAATGTTGAAGTAGCTGTGATCTAATGAGAAGCTTAAACAGAGAGAGATGAGAGTGATGAAGACCCTTGCCCCAGAGAAGAAAAAGGCCTCTGTTCCCAGAGATGAAGATGATCCCAAAGATAGATGAAGAGAACCTTTGCTTCTGAACAGCTCATCCTTAAAATGGATAGCTAAAGATTGAACCCTCGAGAACAGTTGTGGAGAAAGCTGTAAGTCGAGGGGAGAGACTTTCACATTGCAAACAGATTTCCATTCCCGGGCGGCTGATTTTGCTGTGACATTGAAGCCACGAGAGAACCACTTCTTGTGGAGAAGTCCCCATGGCATGGCAAGAGAGACTCCTCTCCCTAAGTGAACTGAAGACAGACTAGTATAAAGGTGGTATACTGACTGAAAAATCCCGAGTTTTGTCTCTTTATGGTGTCAGTGGGAAAAGAAAGAAGAGGTGGGGGGAGGAGAAGTGTTCTGAAGGTTAATTCTGACTCTAATTATTTTTTCGTTTAGTTCTGTTAATAAATCTTTCTTTATATTCTTTAAAGTTTTGGGCCTGCTTTGCTTTCTCCTAATCCTTATCTTTCAGAAGAAAATAAGTAAGTAATGGATGCGAACTAAACCACTACACCATGTGATTACATCAGTTCTTTGTTTCTCATAACAGTGAACTGCTTATTTCTTCTCTTTCTGGCTAGCTGCTCTGCTGAAGTTTTCTAACAGTCTCTACAAAGCCAGGACTAATTTCTAAACAAATAGCTGGCTTTTTTACTAGAAATAGAACTAAATTATATGGAACGCCTTATGTCACAATCATTTTACTTATTTTTTAAAATAAATTGTCCCATCTTCTAAGCCCTATTAAAAAAAAAAAAATCAATCTGAAGCACTGGAGACTGGATTCAGTCTTCATTAATTGCTTCCACACACTGCTGCTCCCTGGATTCACAAATTTGCCCTGTCAGGACCAAATCTGGAATATTCCTCCTCAGTCAGCCCTGCTGCTTCCCTTTCTATTTCCCAGTGTCCAGCCTCAACACCAGCTATCAGCCACACAGTTAAAAGGCTGGTTCTTTCACTATTTCTAAAAACACAAATAGCAAATTCACACTCCTCTTTGAAAAAAGGATCGCTCTTTTGGGAAGCAAATTTAATGCAGGACATTAAGTAAACTCATGCTGTCATTAGTGCAAATGTCAAGTTCATTATAGCAGATGTTTCAGCTGACAATTGCTACACATTAAAAGCTTAAAACAAATGTGCAGAGCATTCACCATTTGATTTAGTGTGTCTGCTTCCAAGCTTACATGATTGAGCCAGAGGCGTCTGTGGGCATCATTACCTTGTTTGTAGCAGGGGCAGGGTTCTGGCTGGACATTCCTGAAACACGTCCTGCACACAACCTGACAAGGATCATGTTTATCAGCACTTGGACATGTAAGACGTTGGTGAAGTATAGGAGGCAAAAGCCACAGCTAATGCAGCTTGAGTCTGAAAAGAGCTCTATTAAGGCAAGAGTAAGGAACCTCCTGGAACTGTATTGCACACGTTGTTACAGAAACATCTTCATTTGGAGGGATCAGGTGGTGTGATTCTTGTAAATTGTATTGCTTTCTCTAAACTTTACAGTTGTGGAATGGACCTGCCTTTGGTGTCTTCACACAGAGAACAGCATGTGAAGCCAATTATCAGGAACAGGGATTTCTGAGGCTCTTGTAATTCTCTCCCCCTAGCTAGAGCACAAAATACTTTCCTGCCTTTCAGGCCCGAGGTAATTCGCTGGAATAATAAATGCCAACAATAATTTTAAAAATACAAAGGAAAAACTGCGTTCTAAAAAAATAAAATAAAAAAAATTCACATGTGTTTTGAAAAGCTACTTCTAAACCTCTTTCCTAAAATAATAATTCAGTTTTTCAGTAGCAGTCTTAGTTTGTTTTATAGGAACTTACAAACTGCAGCTGACTCTTCTGAAAGCACTAAGTCTGAAATAGATGAATAAAAAAAACCAACTCTCTAAATGAATGTTAGGAACCCACACTTCATGATGTCCCTCAATCTTGCATAGGCCATGGTATAAGAGAGTCCAACAAATACTGTTTCAGAAAGAAAAAGATTTCATCATTGCCTTATTCCCATGATTTAGATGCAAGGTTCTTTTTTGTGCTTAAAAAACCCTTCCTCTGCCCTTCCTGGAATAGGCCAGCCAGAAACCACTTCTGACAATGATCAAATACAGAAAATGTTTTCTTTCAGAGTTCCATGTATGGACAAGTGATTTAGGACCCCACATTTGACAATGCAACAAACATTTATACACAAAATGTGACTCAGTATCAAATACCTGCTCACAGAAAAAGGCTAAAGTAAGAAGCATCAGAGGTACAAGGAAAGGTAAGAAAAAGAAGCTGTAATACATAAACTTGGAGACAGGAGTTAAAGCCACAGTTCAAAAGCAATCTGCACTTGAAAAGAAAACAAACTTAAAATTTCCTATAACATATAATTTCAGCTGACTGAAAAGATCTGTAAAGTCTTGCAAATATTCTTGCAAAGGTCTGAACATGTACTTGGCTCTCATGAGACCAGCCTCACATGGAATCTTAAAATTTAGCTCCATGTTCTTGCAGATCCACTTGCAGCACCCTAGCAGTTCAAAAGTGAACACAGGAATACACTTGCTACAGGAATTTCTTGCTATCTTAAAGCTTTGCTGTTGTCAAATGTATACTTAATTGTTTCTGTTCTGCTAAGTCCATTGCATTGTCTACTTCACAGTATCACTAAAAATTTACTCCAATTGATGATTTTTTCATGCAACAGTCCAATAAAAATAAGTATTTTACATTTACCAGTATAAGGATGGATCAAAACTAATCCATCCAGAGTGGAGTCAAGGATTTAACATATAAAATTCAGTTTTGGGAGAGTAAGAGAGCATGGCTGGATTTTCTTTTTACAAGGTGTATGCATTTATAGCACTGTAAAAAAAGAAACAATTTAATTTTATTTTCATAACTGAAAACAAGTTCTCAACTGAGCAGCTTTCATCGAGCCATCACATATATCAAAATATCTTATTGATGAAAATAAGAATACTGCATAATCAAACCTCTTTTTTTTCTCCTGAACTACTCTTTCACACTTCATAGCTGTATGAGCAGATACTTCTCATGTGAAAAAAAAAATTACCACTTCCTTTTCTTCTGCTACAGAGATGACCTGCAAAGAATAAATATTTAGGATTTTTTTGAGAATTTTTTTATCTGGTAGAGATGGGTTCCCTTGGAAGCTGCTCAAATTCCATTGATACTTTTTTTTCCAACAGTAGAGAGTCCTTTTAACCTGTTCATTCTTTCGCTGGAAATCACAACTAATTTACTTTAGATGCTGAAATTATTCAAGTCATATTAATAATAAAACATAATTTAGAATATGAAATATTTGGACGCTGCTCATTTGAATAACAAACCACTCCATGAAAATAGCAGACTGCATAATTTCAGGCTCTCCTCTCTTAAAGAAATCCACCACAGACAATAAAACCCCACTTAGTTAAATGAGAAATTCAAAAAGAAAAATAATTGGGTTACCTTTAAGGTGAAGTGGTTCACACTTTTTTCTGGACTGAGAAAAAGAATAAAAGAAGGTTGGTTTATCACTTATATTATGTGTGTGTATATCTTTTTTTTTTTTTTTTTTGGGGAGTGCATTTTTGTTTACTCTGTACATACTTTCCTTTAACCTTGTTGGTTAAACCTTTCTTTAAACCTTCCTGTGTTCAGTGTTCACTGAAATAAAGGGACAGGGTATGCTGCAACCTTTCTCTGCTTTAGACTTCCCTAAGTGTAAAGATCCCAGTACCAGCTCTGCAGGTCTAGGGAAAATGCTTCTCTGAAAAAAATAATCCGCCTTCTGCTTAAATGCCACACAAAGTGGCACAATAGCCACAAACAGAACAATCTTTCTAGCTTTACAACTATTTTTTTAAACACTTAGACAGGAAACTATCACCCATGGTGAAAGTACTTCTTGAATTAGAGATGTGAACAGAAGTCTTCCAGAAGGGATTCTTCTGTCAATGAATGAAAAGAGAGCTTTTCTGGTACCTTAAATATGAGAGGACATCTCAGATCTGCAAACATACAGCTTAGGAAAACAAACTGGAAGTTAATTTCCAAACTTAACTGAAATTCAA
Organism: Rhagologus leucostigma; assembly: GCA_013397725.1. NCBI lineage: Eukaryota > Metazoa > Chordata > Aves > Passeriformes > Rhagologus > Rhagologus leucostigma. The sequence continues at coordinate 417,518 of VZTD01001040.1, read as the reverse complement.
ATAACACTCTGGAACTCTAAAGGAGACTGTAATAGAGAGCCTGCACTGAAAAACAAAACAGGGAAGGCAGCAGAGTGGGAAGTATTTGAAAGATCACCTAGGAGCAAAGGCTTTCGTCTCCCATCCTACTGGAGGCCATGACCATAGATTCAAACAGCTAGTGCATTAACGATGTAAGGACTAGATTAATGTGCCACAGCAGAAACTGGGTCTTTTATTACCAGGGCAGACAAGAAATGCAACGAAGAGGAGCCTCCAAACAAATCCTTAATGGATCTTAGTGTTAAAAAATAATAAATTCTCCATATATACAAGGGATCTAGATTGAGCTGGTAACACACTTTGTGAGAAGTGGTGGACAATCTGTCACCACAGTAAGCAGTGCAGAATAGCAAAGCTGTATGAAAGAGGGAACCTGATGGACGCACGCTACACTGAAAATCTGGATCTGCCTACTGGAAACATCCCTACTGTTAATCACACCTTTCCTGACTAGGGACTGCAAGAGTAGTTTAATCCCTAAAGCCCTCCACCTCCTGCACTTGAAAAAAGAAAGCAGAGGCTCAGTGAAGAAGGTGGCCTTTTAGCCTTTTAACATAAAGAGGCAATGATCTAGATACCAAGGGACAACAATCTACATACCAAGACTGTCTTTCTCAGCTGCCAATAGCATAAGCACTCAAAAACCATCTTTCTTTACGTTGAAGAGAGCACTAACAAAGAAGGCACCTGAGAAATAGGTTTATCAAAATCTCTAGGGAAGTAAAAATGTATTTAACAGGAAAGCTAAAAGAGTAAACTGACTCTTCCTGTTGTTATCAAGGCAAAGTGGCAGACACAGGTCCTTGAAAATGACTGACATCCCAGCTTGCCATTCATGATCAGAAAGTTCAAAATAACTCAGGCTGAAGAACAAAATTAAATATATACTAATTAAAAAAATCTCTTAAACTCTCCACTTTGACAGAGTGGTCCAAGAACAGTCCAACAAATTCCACATCTTTAGCGTACACTAAATTGATATGATGCATCTGCTGTCTGTTTCAGAATTGAGGCTTTTACAGGTTCAGAGCACAAACCAATCTTCCTTCAGGCAGGGGTCCTACGTAAACCTCCAAACTTCCAAAAAATTACTCATATTTTTTTAATGGAGCTCTAATCACCTTTCCTTCTCTCGGCAGTAGCTGTTCTGTTGTGTAATCTGTTTGTTGGAGACACTCATACAAGGACCTGCCAGTGAAGCAGGCTCTCATGAGAAAGATTCTTGGAAAGAGACAGGGAATGGGATAGCTGATGGATGAAAGAAAGAGGGGCAGAATAACCATAATGAGGGCTATGTATTTTGATGATTGCCATTTTCGATAACAGTTCAAGAGTTGATCCCTAAAAGTTTGTTTAAAACTTTCTTCCTTGAATGTGGTGGATATGGAATTCCATTTCTAAAAATTCATCAGTGTGGCTTCCTAAGACGACATAGAATCAATGGGGAGTGAGGAAAAGGGTTTGTCTTTTATTCTTTGTGCAGAGTTCCAGAGACTTACTCCTTCAGGGAACAAGACAAGAAGAAAAATCAAATCCTTGCCTCTCTTGTAATAACAAAAAGCTCTCATTCCAGGCTCATCAGTGGACACTGAATAGTGTCATGTTCAACCCCAGCCAGCAGCCAAGCCCCACGCAGCAGCTCACTCACTTCCCCACCAGCAGGATCAGGGAGAAAATCAGAAGGGTAAAAGCCGGAAAACTCATGTGTTGAGATAACAGTACTTTAATAAGCAAAAGACACACACCCACAAGCAAAGCAAAACAAGGAGTTAAGTTACCGCTTCCCATGGACGGGCAGGTGTACCAAGAGAACAGGGCCTCATTACATGCAATGGCTACTTGGAAGACAAATGCTATCACTCCAAATGTCCCTCCTTTCCTCCTTCTCCCCACTCTATATACTGAGCATGATGTCATAGGGTCTGGAATATCTCTTTGGTCAGTTTGGGTCCCCTGTCCTGGCTGTGTCTCCTCCCAGCCTCCCATGCACCCCCAACTTCCTCACCAGTGTGGCTGTAGGAAAAGCAGGAAAGGCCTTGGCTCTGTGTAAGCCCTGCTCAGCAATAACAAAAACATCTCTATATTATCAACTCTGTGCTCAGCACAAATCTAAAACACAGGACAATTCAAATTGGAATAGTCTGGAAAGTAGGTTGGCAATTTTCCAGTGACTGCTTCTTCATCTGCTGTTTCTGAAGCTGAAGTTTATCCACTGGCAGCATTCCTGGAACTCATAACTGTAGTACCTTGGGTACAGGACACAGTTGCCTTTCTCCTCGCACCTAACATGGATGCTCAGCTGGTAGCTGTAGACATCATTAAGCTGTTTGTTCATTGTGAAAGTCCTAACTGTTCTGGAAAAAACAGGATGCTGCTCTATGCTCTCAACATGTGAAGATGCCGAGTGACATCCACTGCATATTGGAGTCATACTGTAAACAAGGAGTGCTAGTCCTTGAAATCAGCAAGACACCTAAGTGTGTGCCAACCTGAGTGATAATGCGTGTCTTCTGAACTGAAGAGTTCCATGGGTAACGCCAGATTATTGCATGGTATGGAAACTCATTATGAAAATAACCAGATATATCATGGAAAGACGTTTTGCTTAAAATATATTTGGAAATTGTAAATGCTTTGTATAATAGCATTCTTGCATGCATTAGAATGTGTTTTACTGGGAAACATTAAGGAATACATTTCTATTCCCTGACATTTGCTAATAACGAAGAAATAATTGATACTAATCAGTGTTAATGCCTGCTATTAGAAATCACAGACTAAATAACCACATTATACCATAGAAACAGTAGCCAATGCTGTTACAGAAAGACGTTTAGCACTGAAACTAAAAAAATTGTGTGTACTTTCTAATGATTGTCTAATGAGGGATAGTTTTTGCTGAATCAAAAAAAGTAAGCCATTTCATAATTACATAATATAAACACATTCACTATGAAAAACTGGTAAAATATTTGGCAGAAATCTACAAACTGCAGGGACCAGAACAGTGAGGGCATAAGAACAGAAGTGTTGATTGACCAGGCTGAAGGGGGCAGAGAGACCAGGAGACAATGAAGCCATCTGCCAAGGCAAGCCTGGGGATTGAGCACCCACAGAAAAGAGGCAACATGAGCTCCAGAGACCAGAGCTCAGTGCAGGAATTTTTAAGAGCAAACTCCACTGAAGTGGATCAAAGAGTCTCCAGTATTGTCATAGTAAAATCATCTTAATCTATATTTAACTCTTGCATTTACTTACCTACTTAAAAAAACAAGAACACTTCTTAGCTTACAAAAATTTTAACTCATGTTTTGTCTTGCTGGGCCTGGGGATTGAAGCCTGAAGAATATTTTCGTTTTTGATTGCTGTCTTTCTTCTATTGATTGAAAAGGGAACAAGCTCTGAAGAGAAGTTAGTTAGGAAGTTAGACTTTAATATTGCGTAAAGACAATGCTTTCTATTAATGAATATCAAAATAAAATACTTCTTTATTTACTTTTAATTAGTAGAGGGCAAATTTTAAGAGCGATCACTATATGCCCCAGAAGTGTCTGAAGTAAGCAGATAGCTACCATGACACCCTCAAGAAATGCTGCAGCATTGGATTTCTTTTTCTTTTCTTTTTTTCCTCTGGATTTAACAAAGAAAAAGGGTCTGAATGGGATCACAGGAAGAAGCATGAATTTCAGTTATCTTCCATCTTCCACTTTCAATTCAAGGTTTAGTTTGGTCTTTCCCCTAGATCCTGAGCTTTAAATTTCTTTTTAGAAAGTAAATTTCTTTTTAGCAAGAGTAGCTTGCTCTAAAATTCATATTTTGATAATACTGTCTGAGAGTCTATCTGCTCGAAAGAAAAATTCTACCAAATATGCTAATAACAAGTCAAGTTCCCACATGATTTTTTTTTTTTTTAATTAAGCTTCTAAGGTGTTATGCTTCAACCATCTCAAAAGTGAGACAGGCAAATAAAACAACACTTTCTTATACTGGAAGAAGACTATCCACGTAGCATGTGGCAGTAGTAGGTGTGCTACATATTAAATTCCATTGACTTTAAATCATATCTCAATATAAATTAATATCTAAGTATATATTTATTTTCCTGATATACTCAACAGCCCAAGTATGGCAGCAGGATATAAAAAATATGACATTTTTTATTTCTGCAGAGAAATACCCAGTGGAGAAGATGCCAGATGTGTTCAGGGACTGTGAGATATTTATAAAAAAACCCAAATATTTTCAGAAAGAATAAGCAGGACTTTTCAGCTGTTTCCAAAAAGACACTTCAATATTTTGACATGAAGGTTCCTGTTACCTAACCTGAAGAAAAATAGCAAAGTTGTCACAAGGAAGGACACACCTTTATCTGAAAAAATAACATCCAGATAAAACCTACTATATGTATATTGCCACAGAACGTAGTATTACAATAGCTCTTGCAGTTATCCTGGTGATTTAATAGGCTCTTCAAAGGCTTCCTAAAGTCTGTACGTTCTTCATATTTCCTCTTGTCAATGAATTGAGAAAAAAGTCACCCAACAGTTCCAACATAGGCAGAAGTAAAATAAATAGTGTAAATTATGTAGGTATTCTTCTGAGATGGAGGTGAGACAATATTTGTTTGAAATTAGTAAGTTCAACAAACAAGTAACTAAGTGAAAAGTAATACATCATATGCTGAAAATGAAGACAGACAGTATTATGAGCAACTGAAGAGTGTCTTTGTGTGTAGGGTGGTTGGATTATGAAACAAGTGACTGACGCCAGCAATTTAGCTGATGCTCATTAGTTCAGGAAAGAGTTAGCAAACAACAAATGTGCAGCAAAAAATTATATATTTGTTTGTTTGTAACAGAGGCATACCAGTCTCATTTCTGTTTCATAAATTTCACTATTTTCTGAACTAGTCTTTTCCTAGCATTTACCAAGTCTCGGTTCTTATGCATTAGAAATTTGTAGTAAAACATGCTGAGATAGTATTAGCCTGTAATACCCTGAAATTGGCTAAAATAATACTTTTTACATTTAGAAACTGTCAATTATTTGGAGTCTTATTCGGGAGAAAAAAGGATCTTTTAAACTAAACAAGCACACATTTTTGCCAGCTCAATTCTATTTAACGCTATATAAAATTCATTAAACTAAAATTTATTTTGAATTTTGTGGTTATAGTTAGGAGGGAAAATATACTACTGTCAGCTATCACCTCACATTGCAAAGACAACCACTCTATTAAAAAAAAAAAAGGTATGCCTTCAGGTTTCTTCTCTGCACATTTGGCAGCAATTATCTCCATAAAATGTATCTCTTGGAGGTTCTGAGGCTTCCCAGGGCATGGAAAGGAGATGCCACTGTGACGTGATGACTTTCTGCTGCTGTTTTGGTATGACATAAGCATGAGCTGACTGATGTCTCAGGTGTTAAGCACTTTTGATTCCAGATATTCCTAAATAATTCTCTGTCTGGATACACTTATTTTGAACAATTTCTCTTTTCTGTTAAAATCATGTTTCAGAGACATATTTGAGCAAATATAGCTGTTCCTAGATTAATTCCATGTTACTTATGCCTGGAAAATACAGAGATTGTGTTCATTTGGTACTCAGTTATGTGGCAAGCCCCAGAAAAAGCCAGGGTATTATATTCTACAGCTTGATTCCATGTCTGCTTTTCTTGAAAACTGTTAGCAATTGAAAACCAGCATAAAATGAAAGGAAGGGGAAATGATTGCTTCCAATCTAAAGCAATGCAACTCCTACCTAATGGCTTTGGGTTTTTTCTGTTCATCTAGAATTTGAATTAGTTTCTGAAACATGAAAAGAAATTGAAACAACTAGGCTTGATATTATCAGAATCTGTAATATATAAAAAGCCTTAAAACAAAACCAGAATATTTTATTACTACTAATAATAGGAAATGTCCTACTTGAACCACATGCTTAACCATTTTGGAAAGCATTTTATCAACCCTGATGCAGATCCCCAAATTATTCAAAATCTGGAAAATGTGTAAGGAATGCAGTTAAGATATATACTTACTGTGAATAAAAACACCAGTAAATATTAATACTTCCAGTGAAAGTTCCCTCCTAAATCTTCCAAATACCTACAACAGGGCAAATGAAACAGTGGCCTGGGAGCTAACTTTTTATTGGGAGCTAGAAAGACTAGAAAGTCATATGTGTGTGTGTGTATATATATCATTGTTCATTCAACATATGCAGGCTTTATAGGACATAAAACCTGCTTATGATTATGAAATTTGATACATTTTCCTAGAATCCAAGCCACAAATGAACTACACACTAAAAAGCTCAGAAAATTATATGTACTCTCTGGACACACATATACATAATTCTGAAAGCGAGGCATCCTCCAAAGGAAACTATAAAGGGCTACCACCTTTAATAGTTACATGAAACTGAAACAATCTGCAGTTGCAATGAAATCACTATCATACAAGACTATGTCACTGTATTTATCTGCATCACTTTGTAATAAGATCTTTTCAGAGAGTTTTCGTATTGTACAAGTAACAAACCCATGGTTATTCCTCAGTGGAAATCTTTTGTGTTTTTGGGTTAGGGCAAACGGGAAATACGGAATGGTGTTAAGTAGAATCAGTTACAAACTATGACAGTCCAAATGTAACTTTGAATTCTAAAACTAACAAAGATGGGGATTTTTTTTTTTGCAATGGCAAGAAATAGTCTTTGGTTGGTTGATTTTTTTAAACCAATTTCAAGCAATCACAGAATTGTTAGGGTTGGAAGGAACCTCTGAGGATCTAGTCCAACTCCACTGCCAAGGCATCCTCATGTATGGAATCATCATTAACATATGCTTTCCAGTTCTATTGTTTCCAAACCAACAGCTGAAAATTAGCTGGGAGCAAGCTTTATGTATTATCCAGCCACATATTGCATAACAAAATGCACATCTTCCCAGTGAACTGAAAAGGAAGTCTGCTCTAGGCAGGAGGGAGAACATAGCACCACGATTCTTCCACAAACACCCAGTTCAAAATGCAAACATTGCTTTACATGATGCATTAGACCTTTCTTACATAAAAGCGAATAAATTGAAGAAGATGTAAAGCATAAAACTAACAAAAACATCAAAGCCCAGAAGTTTAAATGGAAGTTTGATAAAAAAGAATGCAAGTTTGATTCATACACATTCAGCCCCAGGACAGGAAGTCTGCAAAAAGCTGGTCTGTGAGACCTCAGATCATCAACCTGAACTCTGCACTGGAGGAAATCTTGACTACAGCAAACGCAATTGAAAACAACAAAAACAAACAAACAAAAAGTTTGAATAAGAAGTGAATAAGCAGGGCGTGCAAAAAGAGCACTTCTTCTTACACAGTCACTGTACGTTGACTACACAAGAAAGAACTAGAAAGAACCTCTCACACAGTCTACATAAGTGTAGACTTAAATTCAAAAGCAGCAATTTTGGCAGATCACCCTATAAGTCACTTGGATTCATAGCAGCAGGTTGTAGCACCTCTTTCAGCTCAAAATCAGCAGTCCACATTCCAAAATGAGAGGCTGCAAATTAATTCATGCACTCCAATAAAATCAAATCACATGGATATAAATTACTAATACAATGAAAAATGGTCAAAAAAAATAGTATAAATACATTTCCATCAGAAATGTAAGTGAATGTCACAAGCTTTTTCTGACTCTTGCATGAAGCTTCCATCCTAACATAGCCAAATAAGTCGTGTTATCTTTAAATAACATTTTCCTCAAGAAAATGGCAGCAGTCTTCTTCAAAATAACAAAGTTATAGAACTCTGAGTATTACTGAGTTATAAGGGCATTATTTCAGCCTCCTTCCTGTAGTGTAATGAAGTCAGGACATGACACAATTCTTCAGCAACAGGACCTCTCATGCTGTCCCGATTATGCATCTTTTAAAAAGGCATTGGCATACTGACAGTTTCAAAAGGGACCAAACAAACCTACCACAAAGGGATTTCAAAGTGGGCAATGGCAAAACAAAGCAGACCTCATCCTTCTCTCCTTTTAGGAAAGGTTATTTCTCTCTCAAATACTATTTTTTTTTTTAACTGTAATGCAAGTTCTCTTATGTAAGCAGCACTAGAAACCCTGGTGTTGACTAATAGCCTTCAGTACAGTGCAACTTTAAAACTGCAGGTAGTGGCCTAACTAGTGAGCTGGTGTATATCCTGCAGGGCTGTTACTGTTCTCTGCTGCTAGAAAAATTCAATTTTTAGTTTTAAGTATAAATACATAATATATCACACTAAATTACCTTACAGTGGAAGTAGCATGTCCCTAATGCAGTGAAACAACAGAACATATCAAAGTTTCCATAAATGTGAACAAAATGAACTCTCTCTTCAGTTCTATATTTCATTTATTTATTGATAGCAATTTTTTCAAGATTTTCTATAGCCCACTGGGGCCTTGCAAAGTCAATCCTTCTTTTTAATAGGAAAAAACCGTTTCTGAGAGATTTGAATTATGTCAGGAGATAAGTAATTCCAAGATTGCTTTATGACTGACACATATACACCCAGAGATGCAAGGAGATTAAATCCTGTGGCTACTTGAGGCATGAACTCATTCTGTGTCAATCTTCCTCCATTTGTTTCTGGAGACTGACACTGAGCATTGCTCACAAGTCAGAAATGCATCAATCCTTCAGAGAAACAGGAGAGAGAGCTTTCATTTGCATTCACTTAAATATATGAGATCAGCAATGAATTCCATCGGAAATGAACACTTCTGGGGATGCTGCTTTTATTACCTCTGCAGTGATAAAGGATGGCATTTACAGAATGGTCCTCTGAAAAGCAAGTGCACAAATCATTGCAGGCACATAGTGTAGGTACTAACACTGTTATGTGCTACTGCATCCAGTTTCTCCACTCTTCTGAAATCAGAACTCATAGCTCTAATTCATAATAAGGCTAAATGCTTACTTGGCTGAATAGTGCTTATATGGCCAACATTTCTGGTTGAAAATATATCCCACCAAATCAACGGCTACCGGTTCAACCTCCCCAGATCTTGTTTCCTATAACATATTTAGACTTACACACACTTCTGCACTACATAATTCTTCAGTTGCCTTGATGGATTATAGGATAACAATTCCCAGTATCTGCCTTCAATAAAAATGGTAATAAATATTGAGTATGCTGAGCAAGTTTAATATTTTGTTTCAACTTACTGTTGTAGGTAATGCATTCACTGCATAGCTCAAGTCAGGTAAATGAGCTGGAGTATTTCCTAAATTGGTTTCCCAGACAATAGACCTGCACGGATTACTGCTCTCCAGTTTGAATTTTTATTTTAATTTCTTTAAAAATGTACTGAATAAATTTCTAGTCTTTTTAATTTTTAAAAAATGTTATGATTTTGCACTGGGAAAGTATCTAATCTTATCTAATGATAGGCTTAAAGAATCACTTGATTTTGATGACCTACTAAGTGAGTCTACCAAGTTGATTTCTGTAATGTAATCACACCTCTTTTAAAAGTGATAACATGTTCATCTCTGCTATTTTAGGTGTCAGACCTTAAATGCACTTCTTTATATCCTCCACAAATAGCCTTACATTGCAAATGATATTAACACATTGACAATTTACTCTTTGGTTTTGTTTTGCTTTGTTTTAGGTATGGGATTACCAGTGGTTGCTGTCAATTCAGATAGTTTTGCAATTCAATTCCTTGGGTTTCCGTGCTTTTGCAGTCATCTATTGTATATCTCACCCTTCATCTTATCTCTTGCTTTCCTGCCTGGTAGGACAACCTCAGATACTTCATGAGCCCTGCGATATAATAATTTTTTCTTTGGCTGCTCACGTAATCTCTACCACATTTAGTAAATACCGTATAATTAAGCATAACCTTCTTTGTCAAAGCTTTCAGGTGTACCTGAAACCTTTTTATCCGAAATTCCCACAATTCTTCTAGACTTCTGATACTCAGCATGGTGTATATTTCTTCATGTATCCTTTCTTCCCCTTGTTACTGTGCTGCGTTGTTGTGCCACTTCCTCACTTCCTTTATTTGTCATAGCACAAACATTTATAAAATTATTTTTAGAAAACTAACAGAAGCTTCCACTACTACTTAGGGGCCAGAAGCAAAAATTAAAACCAGTATTACAAAACTAAACATCTTAGTACATTCAGAAGAAAGGCACTGCAGTTTTCACTATTTATAAAGAAGGGACACTTTCATAAAGAATAATGTTTCCAATGATATACATTCAACTGGTCACTTTAACTTATTTATTGCCATTTATGGTCTTTGAGACATTTTTGCTATAAAATTCTGACAGTGGAAACATTAAGATGCTTTAAAATTGGATTGTTTCTTCCTTTCCTGAAGCTCTGACACTTTAAATTAGATGTGCTTAAACTGTAGTAATAAACACACTGCTGCAAGATAAATAGTAAACAAAGACCCAAAATAACCATCTAGGGTAATGAAAATAAGGCAGGAATAAAGGTTATATGATACTGGTTAAAGAGGTGAGCAGCTACTATTTTCTTTCCTGAAACATACTTGCATACTTTTATTTGTTTTGTACACACAATTTGCTGCATACCATGAAAGATACAAATGAATAGATTGCTATGTTAAAGATGGCAAGGTAGTACAGTAAAAATATTTTATAGGATAATTTGGTATGAGCTGCATAAGAAACAAATCACGAAGTCAGAGCTCTGGTATATCACGCATACCAAATATATGACAATAAAACTTTTATATGCTTCCATCGTACTGTTTTATGTCAAATAGTTAATAGGGAAAAACTGTATTAGAAATGTTTTTTCAGTTTAAAGATGTTTCTTTATTGGTATCCTTTTTTTGTATTAATTCTACCATAAAACTAGAAACTGGGCAGTTTTTATGTCTCTTTATGAGAAATGTAACCTCATCAACCAAAATCTGCCAACATTTACACACCTTTTCAAAATTACCTAAAATAAGGTGATGACAATTTATACATTATCACACATAGATATCTTGGTTGCATACAAGGAGATCAGAAAACAAGGATGATACAGAAGCACATCACCCAATAAAAGACAGAAACCATGGGTAGACGGAAATTTCCACTCACTGGCAGATAGAGTAGATCTAAAAGGTAACTTAGTATTGCCATTCTCTCCCCATTATTTCTTTGGCTAGGAAAGGGAAAGATTAGAAAGGACAAGTAGTTTCCTAAGCTGGTTTAATGGGCAACACATGTTGGATGGGAACAGGATTTCAAAGACCTGGAATTGACTGGGAAAAGCAGAAATGGAAGAAGGAAAAGTGGCTTGAACTGTGGGAAACTAATAATAAGAAAACCAATACAAATGAGGAAAACACTGATCAATTCACTCAGGAACAGCACTGAAAACTGGACCGTACAGGAATGGGAATCACATCCATAACTCTATGCATGGAATTTATATCATTTTGCACTAGCCGAGAAGCTTCCCCAGGACAGTAAGGATTTTGTGTGTTTGTAAGAGAAAAAGGGAGAGAGAAGAAGAGGGAGAGAATAAGTGAGAGGGAAAATGAGAGGGAGAATGCTGACTCATGGAAAGTCAACGGCATAATTTTCACTAAATCAAAGAAACCAATGTTTTACCCGAAAAAAATGAAACAACCTGCTCTTTATATGAGGAAAATGATTCATTTGTGGAACAGGTACTTTTGCTGCTTTATTTAGTCTAAATGAGGAGACAAAATTGCATTGTTCTACTGTATTCCTTATTACTGACACTTTACTTCCATTTCTTCAACAGGCTTTTAGAGTCCATAAGAAAGCTTCAAGGAATTGTAAATGCATTGAGTGTTGCTCCAAGGATACATAAGGAATTCAATACACACTTTTGCTTTAATAACTCCTAAAATAATTGTCTTCTTTCTCTTTAAGCCTGTACTAGTGCTATTTTTTTAGGATGACCAATTTTATTTACTTTCATGTGGCCTTTGCTGTCATAACGCAATTCTGTTTTTTTCATTTCTTCTTCCATCACCCATAAAAGCCATGACTCACAGGAATAATTCTGCATCCTCTAGAGTATGGAGGTTCATCTATGATGACAACTGTAACCAGATATAAAGCATTTAAGTTTCCCTCCCCCATTTTCAACTACAATTAGTGAAAAAACTTCAAAAAAGAAGAAGAAAATAAGGAAACACAGAATGGTTTATTAAATAGATGCGTGACCTTGATAATTACAAATATAAATGTATTACAGATGACATTTCAGAGAATCAGAGCTGTATTCAGATAAGATTTAGGTTTAGATAAGTAGAATTAAAATAAAAGCAAAGAAATAATGGCAAGGAACTACATCCCACCTTTCTTTTGAGGAGGTATGTTTGGTATGCTACCTGCTATTTAAAAAAAATTTCCCATGCCTTCCATTCTTCCTTTACAATTTTGTTTTCCTGACACAACATTTTCAGTGTTGAAAAAGAATTCACAGATACTGTGTCCCAATTTCCCATTTCTTAATCCAGTAATTTCACTACGTAAATTGTTAAAGCCTAATTTTTGCTTCTTTTTTGAGACAATATAAATATTTTCAAGTGACTGCTCTATTTCAATTATGAATTATAAAGTCCATAGTCTCTATCGATACTTCCTTATAAATGTAGTCAGGTAGAACAATGAATACCATATTTTTCCTTTGAGGAAAAGGAAGGAAGAAGGTAGGAAATATCCCTACTATCCTTGACCTTCTGCTTATTCAACTACAGTTTTTGGTAATGATGTTCTGTATGCTAAACATTTTTTCACCAAAGCAATTTAGAAAGGTGATGAATGAAAGATGTGGGCTGACCTTTCTTTTACTGTCATGATTTAGAGACTCATAAAAGTTATTACTCACTGCCACCACTTTACCAACTACAGTTTTTTAAAGTTTTTGCTTACACATTTTCTCTCCTGCAACCTAAAGATGGAACCAAATTATAAAATGGACAGCATTGTAAACATATGAATTGGGTTATACTCATGACAACGGAAAAAGATTCAACAAGCGTCTGCCTAATGCAAGTATGTCGGTGGAAGACAAAAGGCACATCTAATATTTGGGCAATTTTCAAGATACTTTCATTCTGAAACACTATATATGTCTTGAAAAGAACTAGTGTGTTTTGCCAGAGGAGTTTCTTATCAGCATACTGTATTTCATGCAAACAGTATTGCAGTTTCTCTATCAGACCTACACAAAGCACCTGCTCTTTCAAAAATGGATTTTGCAAAATTCACTTAATGGCCTCAATACAGGGAATTTTAACTGCCTAAGAGAAATTAAATTTAAGTAAAATTCATCTGTTGCCTGAACATGTTCGCACAAAAGAAAGTAGTAACAACCATCCATGGAATAAAAATTAATTCAATAGATTCACAATTTACTGAAACTGTCAGCAAAGGGGAAAACAAAATAAACTCATATTTAGAAATTTGGAAATTAATCTAAAAGGGCAGCACAGGTCATACAGAAATATTATGAGTCAGTAAGACTCCTATAAGAACATTGGCACCAGCACCCCTATTCCAGGAACCCATGAACCAGATTCAGCAGACAACACAGAATTCATCTAGGTACCAAAACCTAGATACATCTAGAAATTAAGACCACATTTGTACTGAGTACACACTGAAGAAAGTTTGCAAAGAAAACCCCATCACAGTTTGTCCTCAATCATCAGCAGGCCAGCAAAAACCCATTAAGAAATACCAGAAGAATCAAGAACAACCCAGAAAATTTCAAGGTCCTATTAGAATCTGTAGCCCCCATCAGAAATGGCCCATTAACTTTTTGAAATTGTGAAACTACTTGAAGATAATTTACCCCTCATTTAGATATAGTTAAATATTTTTCATAGTCTTCCAATTCCAGGAAAAACTTAGCATAAAAATAATAGAACACAAGTGTATTTAAAAGCAGAATGGAAATGTGTTTCTGGGCTTGAAGGTCTCATCTATAAATGCATTTAGCTCTTGATCTGCCAGAACAATTAATGAACAATGTGTCCTCTTAAACAACATGGAAAATCTTTAGACCTGAGCTAGCCCTGACTTAATATCACAGTAAATATGGCTCTGTGGTACTTTCCGCATGCATTGTGAGGACATAACATCATGAGGCCCAATACAAGTCTTGGAAGAATTTATTCAACACCCCTCTCTTGTCACAGTGAGTCTGCAGCTGTCAAAAGAACCAAAGGTGAGCAATCCTGCCATCCTCTCATTTAGCCAAGTCCACATTACCTGGCAACATAGATGTAGCATCTCTAGATTTCCTTGTTACTATAATATACCTAATTATAATTCAGCTAGCTTTTCCTGTTTTGAAGAAGTACAATACACATCTCTTCCAGCTTTACAAGAAATAAAAGACCCACAGATCAATCAAATATTGACCAAAAATACTGATTTAAACACGCACACACATAAAATTATTTTTTCTCTTTGAATTTCACATGTGATGATTGATTCAGTCAGTATGTCTACGGGCAATTCTCTACAAACAGCATTTAAGTATGCAAATGTTGGCTCAACAGTATTCTGTAACCCACAAAACTGCTGAATATCAAAGTTGTTTCTGTGAGTGATTTGGTACCCTATATATAAAACTTTAGATTGTAGCACAAGCCAGTAACCGTGTCAAAAGACCCAATCTAATTTTAGCATTCAGTACTTTATAATTAAACATGGGGGGTTTTTAGCTGGTTAGGGACACATTTTGCATTGTGTCACCTGGTTTATTCTTTGAACCCTCAGTAAAATGAAACAGGGCAGTATAAGAACTGCTTGAAGCACTGTTGTACTGGGCTGTGCTTAGAGAACAAGAAGGTTGGCATACATTTATGTATACAAGGTCCTTCTTTGATGAAATGCAATATTCCATTGTTCAAGTACCTGTTCCTGCTAAAAAACAGCACCATTTCTCCCCTACCACTTCTCTCTTCCCTCCTCTGCATAGATGATAATCTATGTTGCTACTGCAATTGTGCTGTTCCATTTTACTCACTTTCAGCTCTGTTTATGAGCTCACAAACCAGTGTTTAACAATAACTTCTAGTTGTGCTTCTTTGTTTCTTGAATTTATGTATAAATTATTTTAGGCAAGCACCTATATGGATGGATGGAGTCAGAGCCACATTCACATGAAACCTATGCTCCAAGCGTCAAGCCTATGCTGTAGTCAAATGCGAGCTAACACTGACTCAGAAGCTGTCTCGGGGGAGCACTGCTGTTAGCACAAAGCTAACAAGTCCTGCTACTTACCACTTACCTGCCTAGTCTTTTTGTGTTTCATAGAACAGTATTTTCTAGCTTTACCTCATATAGGAAACACTGTCAAAAAGAACTGGTACAGAATTGGGAAACAAGACTTAATTCCATCCCTGTTTTGCTGCTGACCGTGGACAAGCTAAGCTACTGATTCCCATCACATCATTTGTCTGCCTTATTAATTTAGACTGTAAGTTCCGCAAGGCAGGGAATCTCTCCTGCAAACTCCTGCAAAGAGCTCTTTCACACAAGGGGACTCTGGGTTCTCCAAGAAAGAGGAAGTCTGTACTAATATAATACTACTGCTATTACCAGTAGTAAATTTCAAATTGCTTGCACTGAGCAAAATTGTTTATCAATAAATATTACATACTTTACTACCAGAAACTTTGTTAACTAATTTTGCCATTCTCAGAGGCTATGACAATACTGTAAGCAGTCACTACCTGTTAGAACACTTCAAGGTCCCTGATATGCAGCTACCTCCTGTTTATTCTGTTGGTGACTCTGTTATGGTTCTGTTCTTCTTTCCATCTTAGGATTGCTACAAGATCTTTCCACTATTCTTCCATACTCATGACAACCTTCTGAAAGAATTCCTATTTTTGGGTCTATATTAATTAATTACTTCTACTTATTCCAAAGTGAACTGTAATCAGCAGGGAGCTCTTCATCATTCTTTGGAATGTTTAGCACCCTTAAAGTGATGCCATTTGCTAGGCTTTTAGGAATCAGCTTATTGCTCTAATTCCTTCTTATGAGATTCAAATTTGCAGGTCTCATTCTTCATCCAGTCATTACCAATCTTTGCTTACCATGGCTCTAATTTCACTACTTGTCCCTTAGTCACTAGCTTAGATACTGATCTCCCCTGTGCACAGTGGAATCTGTGTCTAATCTTCCTTTCTTTTTTCAAGGACAAAACACTTATCTGTGGTACCAAATTAAATGTCTCCACATATATTTCACTCCTATTCCTCCTACAATTTTTTACCGTTGTTGTTGATACCAAATTGCTTATTTAAGATTTCTATTTGGCACTTTCTTTCTTATAATATTTCTCTTTAACGTCCGTCCATTCCAGCTTCATTTATTTTTTACAAGTCTCAGCTACCAGGAAAGATTTTTCCTTCTCTCCAAAGAGGAAAACAAACACAGCTTTCACATTCTCAGTCATGTTTTGTATCAGCTGCCTGAGATTCTAAGGTAGCTGTCAAGCCAAATCTGGTTGTTCTGTGAGCTGTGAAACCAATAAAGTTTGCTGTCCTGGAGTATTTCCTACATCCCTGCCTCATACTCCTGCAATTACTGCAGGTTTTCTCATGTCCTCTATAATCTCATTATCTGTAATACCATCAGTTCTTTTTCCTGACCTCTAGATTCTTCCACAGTACCTTGGGCAAATAAGTTCAAAAGTAATTTATGAAAAACGGAAGGACAAAATGGTTTTACCAGAAATTCTATGCTATTATAAAATGAAATAACTTTAAACCCTCAGCTTTAGAGTAGAATTTCTCTTATTTTGCATCCAAATCCATAGATCTAGAAAACAAGAGTTAGTTAATTTGCTCATATGTGCTGTTAATTCTGAAATTACAGATGCAACATAAACACAAGCAGTTAGTATTTCACTAGCACCCAAGTTTTTATTAGCTTCTTATGCAAAAAACCCAGACAGCTTACCACAGGAACCCAAACACCTCAAATACTCAACTCTTTTTCTTATGTTGCAAATTTCCATGATAAATAAATATACATACACAATTAAAAGACAGGAAAAAAAGGAAATGAAGAAACAAAGTAGAATGCATTCAAACAAATATCAAGAATAAAAGTGTAGTTGATACATGCTGATATTAATCATTGCAATATTTAAGACACCTAAACACAGAAGTATGAATTGTACCATCTGAAACAGCTTTTGAACTTCCCATCTGTTTTAGAAATCAAGAGTCAAAGCAATGAATCTAGATCCAGTTTACTAAACAATAGGAAGTCTTGACTAGACACGATAATTATGACATTCCAAGGAAATTACATCATCAGGAGGTCTGTATATCCGGAACGCAATTTTTAATTTGCCCTGGCAACAGACTGTATGTTGTAGCCAACAAACTTGGTTGCAAGTGTCAAACTGGGCTGAAAATCTGTGTTTCATGCTGACACAAAATGGCAGTAGTAGCAACACCTGCTTGCCAGGAAAAGCGAAGTGGTTCAGAAGCTTCTGACAGAACAACACAGACACCCCAATCTAGCAACTGGCAACTGACAACTTCTACAGTTCACATGATTTTTATTCTCACACTTTCATATATATGTTTTCAAATGTATGTGGAGCACGCTGCAGGTATGCATCAACACTATTCACAGCTGATGCACTGGAGACTGACAGCAATTCACATTTCTACACCTTCCTTTGTGTGCTGCAACTCCCTAAAGCCCTTTGCAGAGCAAAAAATACCATACCCAAGGAGAAACAGTGATAGGTCATCAATACAATAGTGACTTTCTGTACTCAGGCTTAGCAGCCATTCTGAGTACAACAATATGTCTGAAATATGAGTACAAATTAATCTGAATACTTCTGCCTGTGAGGGATCTTTTATGCAATCACCTGCACCACTACAGGTTGTATCTGCAGCTCTTTGATACCACTGTAGAAGGACAGCAATTTCATTAAATCAGTATTTGCCCTCTGCTGAAAGGCCACTAGGTTTCCTCAAGTTTCCTAATTGTGTTAAATGTGTGATCTTACGCTAAACCCGGGCTATTGGAGCGAACTGCCAAATGTACACACTGGATAAACAAAACTATTTATAAAGCAACTGCAGCTGCACTGGTAGCAGTAGCAAAGAGCAACTTGAACCTATCTTTCAATGCTTCCTGCTGCTCACTACAGATGAACAGCCCTCTGCATTTATTGAAGAGAACAGTTTGCTAACCTTCAGGAGCTGAAATTCAGATACCTGCTTATAGCTGCTCTTCTGTGCTCCCTGCTCCTCTTTTAGCTTCACACATTTATGAGTTCAGTGGTTTGGACAACACTTCTGTGGGCTTTCTGATCAGGAACCACCCCTCCAGCATCACACACCTATGCAGGCACAGCAGCACACAGCACAGCAGCAGCCGTGTAGCTATCCTCCAGGGGTCACAATTGGGTTACAAATTCTATAAAATGTGATGACTGTGCAGCCTGATTTAGAGCAATTTATTCACATCCTTCTTCATTAAGATTCGAATGGAATAAGTAAGATAGAAATTGAACAGATACAGAAATTGTGCATGGCTTGCTTCTGTAGTCAGTAAACATTTATTCACTAGGCACAGCTCTCTCGTGCTCTCTCTCTCGTATTCTCTCTCTTTCTCTACCCTTCCTGCTTGCTGTTTTAATGCATAATTAAGAAGGTCAGAATTAATGAAGCAGTGTGGAGTAAAGTTCAAGGAATCCCCAGGCACTATTTATTTTATTACATCTCAGGCATGAACATCAGATTGGCAGCATTAGAGGCAGAGGCAGTGTAACTGGCAGCCGTCCAGGGGAGAAGCTACCAAGGGATTCTTACCTGCAGTGTCAAGTCATTGCTGAGCTCCCTCCCTGCAAAAATCACCCGCAGCTGGTCAGCTGGAACTCCCTGTCGCTGGGCAACTGCCTCCTTCAGCTGGAGGATGCTGGCATCCGAACCAACCTCTACCGGGAAGCCATGGCTGGAGTTGAACCTGACAAACACTGAACAAGAGCAAAAGATCTTTTTAAGTGAGCATTTCTCATTACATGTTTATACTAGAATGACAGTGAGAGGCTTACTCTTGAATTACAGGAAGCATGTAGTATTTTCAGAGAAAAGCTATTAATACTCCAGTGTAGTATTTTTAACCCCCTCACGGAATAGTGAGTGATCAATAAATAAAACCCATGTGTTTCCCCTTGGCAGTGTTAGAAATGACATAGAGCATTTAGAATCAAAAGAAACCCAGATAGGCAGCTGTCCAAGTAGTTTCTACCCGGCACAATAGATTTTCAGTTCAGTCCTAACCTTCAGAGGCACAGGGCACATGCACTTTCTGTGCCCCTTGTGCACTTCCCCAACACATATAACAAATAAATGCAGGAAACTGAGGTACACTCTAGAGCCAAAATATATTCAATTAAACAAGGGAAAACGAGTCCTTGTTACAAGGTAAAGCACAGTCATATAGACTGGTTTCCCACAAATATAACTCTACAGAAGATAATGATGGAGCGGAAATCACACGCTAGAAGAAATCAGAACCAAAGAATTCTTTATCTGGGAGTGTTGTATTACAGCACAGTCTTTTCAGAGTTCGCTAAAATATCTGCAGTACATAACTCCTGTCAGCATCCACCTTCAGTGCAGAAAATCACTATTGCACCAGTCATATCATTTTTAGAGCTGCAGCAACTGGTTTATACACCCAGAGAAGCCTGGCAAACAAACTCATAAGCTTCCTGCCATTCAGCTGGCAGAGCTGTTTTTCATAAGGAGCCTGAACGTGCTCGTTGAGCCCTTGGTCAGAGGAATGACTGCAAGACCTATGAAACAGGAAAAAAAACTCATTACATCCATATCAGTCACGGAGATTTTATGTACAGTAGACATGTTCCCAGTGGACTACTTCGACCAATACCTTCACAGGCAGGAAGCAAAGGAATTAGCAAATTCCAATATAAAACAAAAAATCATTTATATCAATTATACCTGTCACCTAAACTGCCTGGGTATTGATTGCAACAACCAGTCTTTTTAATGATTTATTTCCCATTCCCACTACAATGTTTTAGCTGAAGATGGTATTCCTTTGCATTTTTGTTCCCTGACAGAAGCATAAGCTCAAGAGTACTTACAGAATTTAAAGAAATAACTATATTTAAAACTAAAAATAGGAGTTTTATGATTTTTCCAATGTACACTCTACTTGACAACTCCAAAGGTGTCAGATCCTTAAAGAACATTTGAATATGGCTGAGGTTGCTACTATTGTTTTGCTTAGCCACCAATGTTGTAAGCATTTGCAATTTCACATCTTCAGTTCAGACCCGGCTAATCTTTAAGGGATAAGACCATATTCCAATAACATTAAATGCAACATTTTAAGTTTTGTATTTGAAAGTACCCTCTTAATGTACTAAAATGCAGGGTAAGATTGCACAATGCAGTGTTAGACAGGTGCCCTGCAGTGTGTTATACAGCTTCCTGCAGTACATCTCATTATGGGGTTTTATTTCTATTAAAGGGTGTTCTGGAAGTAACTAAACTGCGCAAGCTGTATATTTAGACTGTTCAGAAGAATTTGAATTTTATTTCGATTATGGATTGGAGACCAAAGGAGTATGTATATGACAAAAAATAGTTACAGCCAATGGCAACTGAACATTTCCCATCTTTCCAGGAACACACAATGCTCAACTGTAAATAACATTATCCATGCCAGTAGCAAAATATATAGTTAAATCAATGGGGATTATACTTTTTTAATATGCTACACTGTGACTATGTATGTCAATATGTATATTTTAAGATATTTATATAGATATGCTCACATACACACATAAAATGCATACATGTGTATCTCCAAAGAGCTCTTCCTAACTAATACATAACTCTCTTTCTCTTTAGTCTTGCAAAAGCCAATGCCATTGGTTTTGGAAATTAAAAAAAAAAAAAATTAGCAGATGCAGTGACTGCAAATCAAATGTGGCAGTAAAAGGAAAGTGCTTTATAAAAGAAGTATAAGAAAGGACCATTTAAATTAATTGTACAGTGGTATTTATTTTTAAAGGCGGTATAAACCCGACACACTTACTGGAAATGTAAGTCAAGTTCAACATCAAGAATCCAAAACCCTTCTCACAAATAAATTTATTTTTATTCACTTACAACAGGTATATTCTCTTCCTCCTAACATGTATGAGGTATCAGGAATTTAGTCTCCCAATTCTGACCACAAGCAAACATGGGAAATGAGTGTGAGTGCATCATTTTGCACCTTACAGCACAGAAGCCTGATGTGCTAACTTAGAAAGAAACGCTAAAACGCCAAATTTGCTTGCTGGAAAATTCTAAGCTGCAAATATTTTCCCCTTAAGCACTTTTATTCTATTACATAGTCTGCTATCCAACAACTCTTTCTAATGTAAAAGAACAGAAGAGACCTTTGCTTACTTGCACAGAGCATAAAAGGATTGAATACTAGTCTTCAGTCTGTGGAATAAAACCAGAATTTCATCAATATAATATTTCAAACTGTCTTTTTAGGAAAAAAAAACCTTATTTTCTTTTTGACATTTCACCTCAATAACTAAATAATCAATATCAAGTTGATATTGTTAACAACACACGTTATTCAAGAGATCACAGGTGAAGTTGTGCAGACCCTCCAGACCTCTTCTGAAGAATACATATGTTAAAAGATTTAGAATTTAAAGTTTGTCTACTGGCATTTAAATAAATATTGACTTAACTGAAGATTAGAGAATTTACCTGAGGCCTAAACTGTTGGCAGAAATCCAAAAGAAATAATAGAGTTACTCAGACACAAATACATGGGGCAGGTGTCTAGGGGAGTTGCAGAATTTCAGTGAAGGTTGGAAGAAACCCTGGGGGCAGCCACCCCTGCAAGAATCTCAACAGGCCACATTCCAGAGCCCTGGGATTCAGCAGCCTGTCTTCTTTGGCAAGTCATATCAAAAGTTCCAAAGCTTTAATCCCTTTGTTATTAATCCAACAGGTTTTCCAGTTCTCAATGGAGAAGATAAATGTAAAATATTGGAGAAGCTTAGGCCTTGCCTGTGAACAAACTGTGAAGGCACAGTCTTGATACACAGAACCAGATCAACAAACTGTGGCAAGAATGAAAGGAAGTTGTAGATGTCTTTACACTTCTGCATGCACGACACAAATTTCCTTATTAGTTTTTGACATAAAATAGCCAATTCTTTTTCTACCTAAAGTAATGAATGGCACAATCCTGCTTTGCTTCACATCAAACAAAAGCTATAATATCAAACATATCATTAGTGGCAAAATAACTCACGTACTTAAAATTCAACATCTTAATCAATAAGATCTAATTCCCCATTCTTCCTATGGACAAAAAAAAAAAAAAGAATGTCACAAATGTTTAACCTAAAGACAGTGTAAAGTATGGGAAAATTTTTTTATTTTTAAAAGCCTTTCCCCTACTGAGGTCAGGCAAGAAGACCTTTGAAATGTAATTTTCCTAAGATTGGGGGAAAAAAAACTTGTGACAGTATCTGTCTGTAGTAATCAGATCCTCTGCCTCAACACATGACTTGAGAACACAACTCTTAGCCCAAAAACCTACATCTAGATTATTTCACACTTGAAAGTATTATTCCTTCCTTTTCAGTATTACATTTTTCTCATAAACTGTGATTAATAATTTATCCAGTACAGCTAACCATCTTAGTGCAGATTAAAAACAGGAGAATGCACAGAAAGGATAAGTAAAACAAGAGAAGGTAGGAATCGAAACAACATAAAATCCTTGCCTCCTGATAAAGTACTGTAGAAATGTTCTGGAAGTCCCTCTCTTACCATACAACTGTGCATCACCTCTCAAGGCACGGGATGAAGGCAGCTGTTCCAAGTATCTTTTTTATTTCAGTGAATAAAATAAAAATGTATAAAACATATATTTTCATATCCCTGGGGCTTTTGCATCTTCAATCGTACAAGATATTGTTCTGGTATTTTAATCTTTAGACTCAATTAGCATTATATACATTTGTAGACACTTTATAAACCCCAGTGAATATAAGTTGCTGCCTCGAATTTCTACAACCTAAATTGTAGAAATGCAACTGTAGGATATATGCAGTGTGAGGAACTAGCAGCAAAGCACAAGATAATGGGATGGCACTAAATCTTATTCCATAGCTTTGTATTGTTATTTCCTGTGCTAGGGGAACTGAAAAAAGGGAAAGAAGTAAAGCAAAAAATTAGAAACAAAAAATGGAAAAATATGAGTTGAAGAGACTATGCAAGCTGAGGTCAGGACTGGAAAGGAATAACTCAGAATTGTCAGGTTTGTATTACACAACCAGTCAGCACATCCTAATGAAAGTCAAATCAAACTTTGTGCAAAGTTTCTTTGAACTTTGTCTTTCCACAGCAACTTAAGCAGCCTGGAACTGATATATTCCTTTTCTTCACATATCTGTGCATTTAGGTTCTGCACTGGAATAGGAGACCTTCCCAACATCTTTAGCTCCCAAGAGCACTGGAGAGTAGGGTAGTCCAGTCAGCTCCACTTTAATTTCTACCCTACTTCCACTACATCAAGTCCCACTTTGGAGGCTGTCACTGTCACAAAGCTCTGGCCAACTGGCTTGCCTGACTTTTTTCCTTGACATAAATATGTGATAAAATAAAATTTCATCATCATTGGAATAAGCAGTCCCATAGCAATTCATGAATCCCTTTCATCAATTAACAAAAATATCCTTAGCACTCTCCAAGAAAACTCTCAAACAGATGTCTTTTCATCAAAAAGTTGCCAAATTCTGACAATTTGGAGCCAAGTTGAGATAGCAGGATCCTGAGTCTTGATGCCCTGGCACTGAACGTTCTGCCAACAACTCCCTTCTTCTTCAGAGAAGGAAATCCAACTACAGAACCTCTGCTGTCTATACAAGGAGGGAGATAGTGTCTCAGAAATAAATGATTTCACACATTTCAGTCTGTATGGCTCAAAATCAACAGCTTGAACCCTACCTCAAGATGAGTGGGTTGCCGTTGCAGATACTGATGCATTGGTATGACATTTTCCTGGGAAAATGCCCTGGTGTGTATTTTGCACCAGGTCCAGAGTGACAGGTATATGCAATGAAGTTAACCCTGACTTAATGAGTTACCACTCACTGCTGAGCCATGATAACTGGAAGGATTAGGTCTCCTCGATCACTGCATTTGTGAAATAAAACTAATGCACATTAATGTAAGCCAACTTCACAGCTGCAGCAGAAAAAGAGCCTACACAGGCAATAAGTGGAGTAATTTGGTTGCTTCCGATCATTTGTAAATTACCTTCACCTAACGAATGATTTTATGATGTAGTCACACATAGAGAGCGATTTAGTAATCTAACATAAACAATGTCTATAAAACCTCATCCTTGGTGAGGTTATCTCTCCCCTTAGAAAGGAATAAACTCTCAGGAAAACATCTTTAGTGCTGGATAACAGCAAATAAATATCATTAAAAAATGTTCCTTGGTCATTAACTTAAATTTTAAGATTGAGATATCTGGTGGTTTTATTTACTTTTTACATAAAAATAACAACTGGCTTTTAGTCAAACTACTGTTTAGGGAAAGCAAGACAGTATTATTCATAAATACTAAATATGTACCCGACAACAGTTTTCTACAAAGTCATGAGCAGCACAGAAAGGGTGAGTAGGGACAGGACATTCACCTCCATCACAAAATTTAGGAGGCATCATATTAAATTTATATGAGGCATGTTCAAAAGAGGCAACACTGCTACGTTAGCCCACACTACTAGCAGCAGACCTTCTGGAAAACTCTGCCAGAGAAGTAGTAGATGCACAATTTATAAATTTGGCTCAAGGGGAGAAAAGAAATGGGCAGTTTCAGGCAGCTCAGTAATCTCTATGCTGGAAACAAAAGAATAATATACACAAGTATGTAATAAATAGTTTATATGTAGGTTTTGAGCTCAGAAAAGCAACGCCTTTCAGTCATGTGCTGAGCCAAAGAAGAACTTATGACTGTAAGGAAAGTAAAAAATAACAGATACCATCACACAATTTTTTTTCCCCCTCATTTTTAGGAAAATACATTTTAAAGCTCCTGTCATTTGAGTTGGAAGGACATCAGGGAGAAATATCATCTATGCCTGCCCTATGGTCTTTCTTCAGAAGGGTCTCTGCTTATGGTCTCTGCTGGAGACAATAATGCATTTACAGTTCTTTTTTTTACAGGAGTTTAACAGTCTCTTCTGAAGAAGAGTGCTCTTCTGTAGATGTCCTGGGCTTGTATTTCCATACACATACTCCAATATAATGTAAGACTGAGTAACAAGCAGGCAGGTTAACAGTTTCCTCCTGACTCTTCATGCTACCAAGTAATCCAAACCAAGAATAGAGACAAATAAAAAAGACAAGAGCTCAGCACTAGTCTCTTTTTCTCCTCCAGAGCTGTGCATGTGCATGCAGTTGCTTTCTTGTATTGCAGCAAGGCAATTTTTAAACTCAGCAATTCTCACAGTAACCTAATTTTGTTCTAGGAAGTATGCCTTTTAATCCAAGACACATGCTAAATTTGTCCAGTAAATTATTTCCTGTGATTAATTCACTCAGTTTTACTATTCTCTTTAAGCTGGAGGAATGCATAGCTAGCTAACTCAACACTACAATTATGTTGGCATTTCCTTTATAAGTCTCTTAAAAAATGCTATTTTCCTAGCTATTTTTGCCCTGATTTACTGGCTGCTTATGTCAGCACCAAGCTGCCATGAACTTCCTTGATACAGAATCAACCTAAATTCATGTTTCATTTTAAATAGATGCATACTGTTCTTTAATGTGCTTGGATATGGATAAGAGTCTTTCAATTCCACATATTTCAAGCCATATGCTGCAGCTTTCTGTATTAATAAGAAGTATTACACTTAAAAATAAAATGTATACTCTTGCAGCTTTTAAATTATCCCTGTCTTGTGAAAGACTGGGCCAGTATTTTTGAAAAGACTGCATGAGTTCAATGAAATTCATAAGAGGGTCAGAAAATCTGAAGTAGGACATACCGCAATAGCTTTAAGGCTGTGAAGGGAACTGCCAAGGTGAAGACTTCAGTAGGGAGATTCCACCATTTTAACAGTTATGCTCATTTGCAGTTCCACGTGAAATTTAATATAGTTTTGTTGTGGCATCTGCATTCATCTAAATACCAGAAGCATTTCTGGACAGTTGAAGTACCAGTCAAAAAAATGTCTAATACATATGGCAGCTGTCACACTTGACTAAGGAAGGAGCTTTCTCACCCTGTGAAGTTTGTTAGGTGCTCAGTATAGAACAAAACAAGTATAAAAATTTATAAAATCCACATGGCTATGTAGAAACAGATTAGTTCCACACATAAAAGAAACCCAAAAGTCCCAGAAAAAACATACCTACATACCCACTACCAACATGGAAACCTTTGGTTTCCATTTGTTTCATTTTTACAAGAACTACGGCAAATAACACCAAGCCAAAACTCCAGGGAATAAACATTGTTACAGCCCTGTTAAGCCCAGGACAGTGGGCTGTACAAGTACTACATGGCTGTATCCGTACAGCCCAGTGCATTGCTCAAAGGGAGAGGATGAGGCCGGCTGCTCTGGAGAACAGAAATATTAATAGGGCTTCTTTCCTTGGTGTTTGCAAATCTAATGTCAGCTTTTGACTGTTCACATTTCTTTGCTTTTACTCATCCCATTAGAGGGGATACCAGTATCATGACAATCATGTCTTGATTTGTTTTAAAACACGATAGGCAAATGAAATTGTATTTTTTCATTGAGAACTTAATTTTAAGGCTACGTGCTGCAGCCTCTTTTTGTCTTAAGTATCTTTCCATTTTACCAGTTTTACTGATAAATAGTTCTTGACTAGCAGGAAAATAAGCTTTGATGTTCTGGGACAGTCCAATCCCTGCCCTTCACCTTTAAATGCTAACCTCACGCTACTCCTTTAAAACCATGGGCACCATTTTTCCTCCTCCAAGACCTCTTTTCTCACCAGTAAAACTATGGCAGTGGCAGAGCAGCCTGAAGAGACACTACCAGGAAGGGCACTGGGGGCACCACCAGCCCTGACTGTCCCTGCCTGGCTTCCCCAGGGGCTCCACACTCTGCCCAGAGCCCCTGGGGTCACAGTCCCTGCCTCAGCCACACCATTTCTGCAGCAACTTGAAGTCTACCCTGACGGGTTCAGCTTAAATTCTTAAGGCAAAATTACATCTGTTAAGGATGCAATGTAAAGATGAGTTAAAGATTCTAAGTAATTACACTAGCTTTAGTAAAACTATCTTAGCTGGCAGTAAAATTTAACCACTTAAATCAAAAAAGAACTGCAAAATGATGGTTTGCCAAAGAAATTTAGAATTGTGTCATAGGAATGTGTAGCCAGCTTTTCTTCTGAACTGTTAAAAAATAGAAGTTCTTGTAGCTAAGCTTGAAGATTTACCATATATAGAAGATAATTTTCTCCCTCTTGAGTTTTTCAAAGCTCTTCTCACCCTCGTTTGGGTTGGTTTTTTTTTAACATCTCCTTTTCCTATCTATCTCACAGCCAAATAACAAGCACCTTTAAGTCCTTGACACAACATAATACCCAGCAGCCACTTTTGCGATGAAAAAACATATGGCCCAAACTTACCGCCAAAAATAGTCTCACATTCCTACTATAAAACTGCTAGTTAGCAGGAAAAGAGAAACACCATTTCAAATATCTCTTTGTCACACAAGAATCCTACAAATTCACTATACTTTCTGGACACAGACACACAGAGAGATTTATTGAGCCTGTTTAAAATTTACATAATGTAGTAATTTAAAATCTCCCCTTAAATATATCAAATGTATTATTTATATATATATCTATATTTTATATATATGTTTAAACCCCTCAACTCAGATGCTATTATTTCAGTACAGAGTCAAATCCCATTCACTGAGCAGACGTAGACATGAGCTGACTAGGAGTATGGGCTCCAATTCACAAAAATGCTTACTGGGCACATAACTCAAATACTATCACAAAAATGAAAAGTTAAAAACTCCAAATAATGAAATGCCAAAATACAGTAGGAGGTCTCTCAGGAGACCGAAAAATGGTGGTGTATACAGTATACCAATTGAATATGATGGGATGAAAGTTGTGAAACATTTCACATACAAGGAATTTTGCTTCTGTTTTGTTGTTTGGGTTTTTTTTAAACCAATTCTAAGCAGACTGAAAGCATGTATAAATTACAGATAAGCACAGCAAATACTGAAGACCAGGTTGAGCTATGCTGTGGCACAAATGTACTGAATATGTTTCTTGCCTGTTTGGGTATTCTTTGCCAATTCTTTGCCAATTTTTTGCTGGATTTACCTTTACTGTCCAACATATCAGCAACTTTGAGGAAGATAACATAATGATTTCTCTCTGTTACATCTAGGTCCATAGATGACACAAACTTAGATATTTCAAAGCTTGCAGGTTTATCATTTCGAGGTATATTTCACTAGAAAGCTAAGAAACTGTAGGTTTTTTTTTAATTAAAGACTAAGATAGCCATATAAAGTAATTTCATAATTTAGAAAATGGAGGCCTCATAATCTGAAGTTTTAGCTTATTGCCATGATAGATCAAAATGTCTTAAATATCAGAATATGAAAACTGTTTATCTAGTTAGGTCATAATTCCCCTGGAAGAGCAGTTTCCACTGCCACATGTACTGAAGCCAAAGATTTTCTGGGCATCTATCATTTTGAAAATGCCAGATAAAGAAAATTATTCAAAAGATTTACTATGTCAAAAGCAAGATACACATAAATTAAAATGTGAAATAACAGCTCAATTGATGATGACAGGATGAATCTGTTCCTTCTTGCTGAAGTGAAAGCTGTTTTAAAACAGTTTTTAAGTTAAAATATTCATTTCATTAGATCAAAATTAACACATTTCCCCCAAAAAATTTTCCCAGGAGCTCAGAATGCAAATTCAAAGAATTCTGAACAAGGCATGAAGCTACAATTTCTGAACAAGAAGAAAAATAAATCTATGTTTGATTACATGTAATTTTACATTCTCTATTTTACATTGGAAAAGATGAAGCTTTGTGAGAGGCAGCTAGTACAGACTGCACCTAACATCCAACCTTTGTGAATGGGTCACTGCTGCCAAAGTGTATCTGCATAGCACAGTTCTATAAATTCTCTTCCAAAAATCTTGGCTGGCACACCTTATAACCACGGGTGGAAGACAAAAATGCACCATCATTTCTGTGAGGCATGTGAGGTGCAACACAGTTTGAAAGAGAAGAGTTGTTTCTAACTTTGGTTTTAAAGGCTGATCGTGCTGACCAATTATTTCAGCTCTCTGAAGAAAATGTGGTAGAGCAGTATTAGGTTATTATTTTGGGCTGTGTGCTGTGTTTCCGTTGTCCCTGTTGTTAGGAGGAATGATGCTAGAAGAGCAACTTAATTTTTCATGTGATTTTCTCTTTTTCAAAACCTATTTTAAAGCCTGAAAGAACGGAC
The DNA here is from genome assembly GCA_013397725.1 of Rhagologus leucostigma. Taxonomy (NCBI): domain Eukaryota; kingdom Metazoa; phylum Chordata; class Aves; order Passeriformes; genus Rhagologus; species Rhagologus leucostigma. The sequence continues at coordinate 387,877 of VZTD01001040.1, read as the reverse complement.
AGTATTTTTTGCTGAAAAAAATACAAGTTCTTCGTTCTAACTATGAGTATTCCCAGAAAGATCCATCTCAATGTCACGAACACCTCAGTACTCCTCAAGATTTCCTTTCCTTCTGTCTTTCTGACAAACCGCAGGCAGCTGCAGCCCATCACTCCCTGTGCCAGCGCATTTGTCAATTAGTTTGAAGGAAATCGCCCAGCACAAAAAGCAGAGCTTATGATCAGACAGGAAATTATAGTCTATTATGCAATTTTATTCTTGTCTGTGATTGACTGCACATCAAAGGGCCACTCAGTGGCAGCCATTGATACTTGTTAAGGTAAAAATAGTTCTGCAAAAGCAGATGGTGGAAGCAAGACACCAGTAGATCAGAAATGCTGAGTCTGAGTATAGTATACTTTAGATGAGCCTTTTAGAAATAAGCCAAAAGGATTTTAACACATAATGTTCCTTTGCAGTATATTGACGTTACAAACTGTGTGGTGTTTTCAGATACAGTGGAAGTCTGCCAAATTCTGATAACAGTTTTCTCTCACACCCTATTTAGAGTGGTACGGGCATCAGCACCTGTAAATAGGTAAATTTTTTCACAGCATGTGCTCCATACATGGACTTTATCAGTATATGAATTTAAGAATATGAATAACTCTGTATGCAAATAACCTCACTGAGTTCAGTAAGACTTTTAACATTTTTTTACAATGATTAGGGATAAAATGATTGTGATGTAAAATGCCAACATATCCATCTCAGTAACATACTTAACACCTTACGAACCCAATTGTGTCAGCTTAGGCAAGTGATAAATGTGAAACAAGAATAAAATCAGAACAAGATTTATTTAAATAAAGCCACTAATATTTTAAGCCAATCATCCAACTGAAACCACACCTTTGTAATGGCATATGGGAGCTCTGAATAGTGACTGAAATTAAAAATGAAATACCATGGCAAGCTAAAGGGCCAAAAAATTACAGAAATAGGTAATGGTCAGATATTTAGAAAGGTATTTGGAGGAACTTAGCAGCAAAATGAAATTAGTTTAAGAAGAATAAGAATTATGAACAAAAATTGCTGGTTTAAACTGTGTACGTCAAGCATTAGATATAAATGTGTGACAACGTTTTTGTAAACCTCATTTTAGAAAAGAGAAGTAAAATGCAGACATATTTATTCTTATAAATTATTGTCCTCTACAAAAAAACCCCAGTGCTTTTCTTTAGGTTCTCTTCCCTCCAAAGAATTAAACATAAATTATAAAGCTGGATCACAACTGAATAGTTAATAATTCTCAGATAAAAAAAAATTATACTCATTATGGAAGAAGAAAGATACATTAGTAACAAAAATATATTCAAAAGACTTTGAACTATTATGCATTTGCAATACACATATGCTGGTAATTGCAAAATGGCAAATATTTATCATCACATAGATGAAATCCTTATTTTCTTTCTTGAAAAACCCCAGAAGACCTAGCATATGTCTCATGATTTCCAGAGAATTAACATAGGTCATATTTATGGGGAGGTTTCTTTAAATTTCCCAAAGACACTGTTATTAACAATGCATTCCATGTAAGATTTTTTTGTGTGATTAATGTGGCTGAAACAGCAACAGCAATTAAATTTTACACTGTGTTAGTGAAACTGTTTCCTTGCCATGATAAACAATTTCTGTAAGGATATTATTTACAACAAGCAGAGAAACCAAGAATTGTATTAAATCAGATTTAAAAAGGAGTGTTAACCTTCCCCAGCATCCAGTTTTTCTGAAGACAGTTTTTTAATAGGCTTTTCATTCCCAATCCTTACTGGCCTAGTAAGAGGCAAGAAGAACTAGAATCCTAGAAGTTTCTGGCTTTCACAAGCAAAACAGAACAATGCAAAAGAAATGGATTAATGAAGTTAAGGGAGAAAGATTGGAAGCAGGAAAGAAATAGATCAGATGATGAAGAAAAGGCTTTTCCAGAATTAGAATCATAGAATCAAAAATTAATTGAGTTGGAAAGGCCCTTAAAGATCATTTAGTTCTAACCCTCCTGCCATGGGCAGGGACACCTTCCACTAGACCATGTTGCTCAGAGCCCCATCCAGTCTGCCCTTGAACACTGCCAGGGGTGGGACATCCACAACTTCTCTGGACAACCTGTTCCAGTGTCTCACCATCCTTGCAGTAAAGAATTTGTTTCTAATATCTGATCCAAACTTATGCTCAGTTTAAGGCCATTCCTCCTTGTTCTGTCACTACATGCCCTTGTAAAAAGTCCCTCTCCATGTGTGTTGTAGGCTCCCTTCAAGTACTGGAGGATCTCAATTAGGTCACCACAAAGCCATCTCTTCTCTAGACTGAACAAATCAAATTCTATCAGACTTTCCTCACAGGAGAGGTGCTCCATCCCTCTAATCATCTTGATGTCCCTCCTCCGGACTCACTCCAATAGGTTGGTGTCCTGGGGACCCCAGAGCTGGATGCAGCACTGCAGCCGGAGTCTCACCAGGGTAGAGGGGCAGGATCCCCTCCCTCACCCTGCTGCCCACGCGGCTTTGGATGCAGACTGGGATACAAGTGACTTTCTCGGCTGCGAGTGTACATTGCTTGGTCATGTCCAGCCTCTCATCCACCAGCACCCCCAAGTCCTTCATGGCAGGGCTGCTCTCCATCTGTTCATCCCCAGCCTGTGTCGATACCAGAGGTTGACCCAACCCAGGTACAGCACCTTGCACTGGGTCTTGCTAAACCACATGAGGTTCCCAAGAGCCACCTTGTCCAGGTTCCTCTGGGTGGCATCCCATCCTTCAGGTGTGTCAATCATACTGCTCAGCTTGGTGTCATCTGCAAGTTTGCTGAGGGTGCTAGAGAGGACCTACGGTCAGGGCCATGATTTGGGGAATAAAACTGAGTGGTCTCCATTTTCTTGTGTAATATAGGTAACTCCTGAAGCAGCATGAGTAACTTTCCAGGGGTTCAATTTTTATTCAGTTATGATGATGTTATTAATCTTTTTATTTCCTTGAATACAATATTTATCTAAAAAAATCACTATCTCCTTTTTTGTCTGATCTGTCTTAGACTTAACATCAGCATCCACAGTGATTGCTGTAATCCTGACAATTCAGACCAGCTTGCCTGGAGAGGTTTTAATCTAGTGAACTATCACTGTAATTCACTGCATGAGATACCCCTCTTGTGTTTATGTGTGCTGAGAATCCCAGCTGCACTAGGGATACAGCTTGACTTACTTGTAGAAAGAAGGATTTCTTGCAAAGATCCCAGTAAGACTTGCCTAAGGTTGTGGACAGACATTAAATTATCATTGTGTATTGTTTTGAGGAACTGTGATCAACCACTGAAGCCCTACAATGGAAAAAGACTGAGAGGAGATGGCCAAGGGCAGTGTGCTCCCAAGGCTCATGGCAGGATGTAGGGAGTTCCTGGTGACAGCTGCTGCAAAAGCAGCTGAACTTGGCTCCGTACAAACAGGCCCACAGGGGGACTTTGGTCTAGATAAATGTATCAGTTTAGTGGATCAGCAACTGGTTATTGTTACTGAATGAACCAACCAGTGTTCATCCCCAAGTTCATCCAAAGATATCAAATGTCTTCCTGCATGTGCCGGACCAGCACTGGGGACATATCCACACCTCTACCAAACATAGAGTATTAAATAATAGAACTATGAACAAAAAGACCTTTGGATACCAATGGGCTTGGGCTGACTTCACACTTCATGTATTCCATCCTGGCCACTGGGGACACCCAGTGTCACAACAAGTAGAATATTATACAGACTGGCAACAGGAATCACATTCACATTGTGATTCAACTATATATAGAAATTGCTGTATTCTGCAAAGTGTAATTTGTCCCGGCATTGTGATTTACACGTATTGTTGTACAGCTCTACTAACTCAAAATCCCATGCAACATCATACAACTGGGCTTCAACAGGAATATGCTCCTATGCTTGACATAAAATATCCATTTATTTACTCATACCAAATCAACTTTGAAGATCTAGAAGACTATGATCCAGCAGGGAGAAACAGACAATAACAAACGGTGTCTAAAGGACAATTCTTAATACAGCAAATGAGATAAAAGGGGTGTCTTACTGTTTTTTTCCAGCACTGTGAACTAACAAAACCTTTACTAATCAATATACCAAACATACTAAATAACAAAGTCAGAAGTTCATAGACTAGAGATAACACAAGTGAAAACAAGCTCAATATTGAAATGTGACCCTGTGACCTTCATTTGGTTCTGCAGCTGTGTTATGAGGGGAATTTACTCTCCCCTGCCTCCTCACTGAATAGGTGATACTTCAGCAGGTCATTTTCAGTAAATTATTCTCAGTATTAGAATTCATCAAGTTAACAGTGGTGATAACTGCAACAAGGCTTGTTCCCTAAATAGTGTTACTTTGTTCAACATGTCATATCAGAGTAAGTTAAAGCCCTTTAAGAAGGCTTTTATGCTGAGGCAAAGCATACATTAAAGTGATGAATTGGTGGGAATCCTGATCAGAGAGAGGTAAATTTGTATTTCTTGCTTGAATAAATTTTACTGTCTTACATTTGGTTTGTAGATTACAGGAGCATGCATCTGGTGACAAAACAGTCCTACTCAAGGAGGTGGAGGCTCAACCAGCTCTCAATCATATTGTCACGATTCAGGGAGTAACTGTTTTATTCTATTGTTTGCAGAAATAAATCATAGCAATACAAAAATAACATAGGGGAAATGACATGCTATATTTTTGTTAATTTTATCTGCATATATACTGCATTTGACATCTTAAAAATTAATTTTTCTAATAGCCTCTTCTAGTTGTGGAATAAATCATCTCATTATCTGCTGGCCTCTGGCACTAATATCCAGCTTCTTTTACAAAACCTTAAAATCCGTACTGTGGGGAGGCTAAATACAATAAATAATAAGAACTACTACAGAGTTCTTCAATAATAGATTTGTTTTGTGCTAGGAATTTCTGAATATGATTACCTTCAGAAATATTCAATTAACTTTAAAAATACTGAATAACTTACGTTGTCATAAGGGATTACAGATGTTTTCTTCAGCTGTCATGCCAAATCATTCCCAGCATTCTAATTATTTTAGGACTAATGTATATCCTTGGGAACAGGAATTGAAGCTCTATCATATAAAAACCAACCAACTACATACTAAAAAAATCCCATTCTACAATTTTCCCTAATTAAAAATACATATTGTCCTTCTGATAATATGTACAGTGATGGTAACAACATTTCAACACCAGATCCTTCTTGAAGGCCATCTCTAATGTTTATTTTATGCAGCCTTTCTCTGAAAATATATCCACACACTGGCCTCCGAGTAAGGTCAATCTGAATACAGTACCCAGCAACATCCTTTGTCTACAATTTTAATTCTTGTGTTTTGAAATATGTATACTAATGCCGAGCATGAAAGAAGTGAAGCAGGTATGTACAAGGGAATTGAAAAAGCTTCAGGAGCTCCACTGAGACCTCAAAATAATGCCTAAAGGTAGAATCAATCTTCATGTTAACAGAAATGTTGGGGCAGCAATTGTCTCTGTCAGAACGATCATTCTCTCAGATAACAACAGGGTGACAGCAATCACTGCGAGTTTTTCCTTAGGCAATCTGCATAAATGTGAAGACAACTTGTTCAGGCCTCACTCCTCACTACCTACTGACTCCTGCTAGGGAGCACACACAGCTGCCTTGGGGAAAGCAAGGCAAAACCAGAACCTTTGAAGCAAGTTACCCTTTCTCAAAGCAGATCCAAATACTGGGCACAAACTAATGCCACCTGACTTTTTTTTTCTTTTCTTTTGTTTTTTTTTTAAAAAACTAAAACCTATCCAATCCTAAGAAAATAAATTGCATATTCAGTATATTAAATATATACAGTAGTTGGATTTTCAAGTTTTCAGTGTAGACTTTCATCAATATGGTGCAAGGCAGAACAAAGACTGCATGACAAAGAAGTAAGAATAACCCACAAAAGCTTACATAAATACTGCTTCATCAAAATTATCATATCAAAGAATCTGACCTCAGTCACAGATATCATGGCTTCATTAATTAGCAGTTGAAGTACATAAATCTACATTTTGGGAGGTATATGTATTTTCCAGAAGCTTGAGATTTAACATCCACATTTTCACAGAAAAAATTTGAAGAAAAATAGGGAGAATGGGGAAGTACTGCTTTCATTTTCACAACATATGTAAAACAAAATTTCTTTGATACTGAAGCTAATGTAATACAGATCTTTACGGTGTAGGAAACATGATTTATCATCCTAAGAAACAACATGGAAGGACTTCAAGTGCTCAAAATGCATGGACTTTAAGCAGTACACCTAGACTGGCAAAAAAGATACTCCCAAAAATCTCTTAAACCACAATCTGTAAACAAAGAAAGTGCAACCAAGGCAACCATAATCACTTTTAGGGTCCATTAGAAGATAAATTGCCTTTCTAATTAACACTATTCACAAACAGATCTTGGAAATACTGTGCATACTTCTGTGAAAAGGATTATGTAAATAACATGTATTTGCAAAATTGTTGACTTTGCCAAGACTTCTATTTATTCAGTGGAGCAGTCTAGCAGGTCTATGCAGTAAATAATGTAGGTTTTAAAAATCACGATCCATGTGACAATATAAATTTACCCAAAAGCCAAGCTTTAAAGTTTTTTCATATGAATAATGTATACAATAAAAAAAGGAATATGTATAACTAACATCTGACCAGGGATATAATATGTATTTTCAGGTGAGTAGTGTGTACATACAGGAGGCAGCTGATGTAAATTTTTATATGCAATTACTGTTGCAGGTAAACACTGCATATTTTATGAGTTTGAATTAGTGGAGTGACACCACAGTTAAACTCAGATGAGCTTCTAACTTAACAGATATTTTTTGAGTGCTCTAAAAATCAACACACGTGCTCATATTGTCTGGAAAATTACTGTCCTTAAATGGTGTAGAAACTAAGTTTACTACTAAAATATATAGTATTTTGTCCCTGGATTTTTATCACTTTACCTATTTAAAAGTGAAACATCTAACCAAAAGAAGTTTTCTCTAGATTCTCTTTCTGATCAACAGAGCATCTGTTCCCCTAACTGTAGAAGGTTGGCCCCATAACAGCACTGCTGTTGTACTTAGTCCAAATATGTGATTGTGACATAGTTTTAAGGAGACGGGATGCCTAAAGGCTGATACAAAGAGATAAAGAGGAGACAGGCTTGAAGGCTCTTCCTCAGATCTGAAATAAAAACTACAGACTTCAAAGTTACATGGAAGCTGACAATGATGAATTTGACAATTGATGACCTTGGACCACCTAAAAGGGGTAGGTACACATTACAGTAAATTGTATTAGCAATAGAAAGGTTATTGGCAAAGGTGACAGCTGATGAGGTCCTAAGTAGATGATTAGTTTTAGCTACGTAAAACTCTAACTATTTATCCATGAGGGTATTTGAGGCATATAAACTACCACAGACACAGCAGTCACCCAGGCTACATCTGTAGTCAGTGGAGATAAACTGGTAGGATAAATGGCTCTGTCAAAAATGACTCAATTTTTTCAATTTGAAAAACTGATCTTAGATCAATCCTACCCTTGGTAAGCATCTCCTGAAACACTGTGTGCTATTTCCTCACCTGATTCCTGCCTATTTATCCATAAGGCTGGCCACTGATATATCTCGTATATCCTCTGTACAGGGAAGCAATACTTGAAGAAAATGTTAGAGAGTATTTCTACAAAGCATCTTCAGATTATGTGACACATTACAGCAATTACTTGTGAATACTGCAACAAGGTCTCATTCATCTTAATGCCCTAATGTATAAACCACAATGTTTGAGGTAAAGGCACCTCACTAAATGCATCATATGCATATGCTAACACCTGTGGACTTGGATCTGCTGTATGTTATCAGCCTCTGTCCCCAGTCTGCTTAGCAAGATATTGTCCAAAGTCTAAAAAACAACTAAATGAATGTGATGCTATGTTGGAACCCTGGGTTTAGATAATTTCAATCTTTCAGGCTGGACAGGTAATGATTTCCAAAACCCCCCTGCACTCTACCTGAGGCCTTGGGAAAGGTCACCCAAACATTGGTTTTTGGTTGACTCATGGGCAGGATCGCGGTACTTAAGGCAAACAATGAAATAATAAGGCAGAAGTATGATAGCTGATTTAGCTTCGTGCTTTTCTTTGGTTTCTTTTCTCTTAGTTTTTTCATTGGTTTTGAGAGTCCTTTTACTCTGAGTTTGGATAGAAGCGCAGAGGACACCAGGCTTTTCTTCTAATTTGATGTTTATTATTTTCTTATCTATGGTACAGCTGCATGGACTGTGCTTCTTAGTCACCAAGGTGGAAAATGGCCCCAAGCTGTAACTTCCAAGGTTATTTAAAGCCCAATTTACCCAATTATGAATTGCCAAGTAGCGTATTTTTACTTATAACCCAATAACTAACTATTCATGGTCTGCATTGCAGGACTTTTGACCCAATAATAGAACACCTAGGTTTGTGAAGAAAAAAGAAGAAGGAAGAAGTAAAAATCGACACCCAAAATCCTCCATATTGTAACATATATATTACTATATTCCACAAACTTAAATTCTCTACATTTCTACATATTCCACCCAGTGACATAAATTTAGTTACACAGCAACAATCTCAGGGTTATCCCTTAACTTGGGAGGCCTTTCCCAAGGCCTCAGGTAGAGTGCAGGGGGGTTTTGGAAATCATTACCTGTCCAGCCTGAAAGATTGAAATTATCTAAACCCAGGGTTCCAACAACGCTACTTTCTTAACGTTCAGTAAAAGGTATAAGACATTTACAAAGCATGTAGTTCGGTAGAAAGAGAATCCTCTAGTAAGCTTCAATAAAGGAAGTGAATGACACTTGCTGATCTTTCTACAGCCTTTCCAAGAAAAAGACCTCCAATTTTAATGTAAGCATTTTACTATTAGATGGATGTACTAGACAATATTCCAACAACAAATTAAATGTGCAGAGTTATATTTTTTCTACTAATATCCTTCCTTCTTGCATTCCAGCATAGTCTGCTAGTTAAGTATAGCCCTTAGCTACCAGCAGTCTTTACTCCCATAAAATGACAATGATTTCTTTACAGTATAAATGCCAACTTCATGTAGCAGAGAAAGAACAGAAACATTGGACAAATTATATGATTATAAATGGTCCTTCAGGAAGTCTATCTGAAATCAATGTCAGCACAGAACTTCTGTGCCCCAGTTCACAGCTTCACTCAAGTGGGCCATAATTTCTATTTAAAAAAAAAAAAAAAAA
>VZTD01001040.1:269460-378510 GCA_013397725.1 Rhagologus leucostigma | reverse complement strand
AATTTCTATTTAAAAAAAAAAAAAAAAAAAAAAAAGCTGTGAGAATGTTACAAAATGAGATGACTTATCCAATTGAAGTTTGTGACATGCTCACCTTATGGATAACTAAAATTCAGGGCTAGCTCATACACTTTTTTCTAAAACTGGCTACAATTAGTTCTATCTCTTGATAAATTTAATAAATCTTTTGGGAATTATTTAGCTGAAGTGTATTAAATAAGTATAAATCAATCATTACCAAACCAGTGTTTATGTTTACTGAAAACAAATTAGAAAGGTTCTAACTGGAAAGAAGCAATCTGCCTCTATGCACAATTAAAATAAATTCCTCCTCTTCATTCCTCTGCCATTCCCTCCAAAATATTCCTTCTTCCTCTGAAGTTCCTTAACAAATGCTTATGAGAAGACCTTCACTTAAAGCTAGAAATTCTTTCATGTTTATAAAGGCCTGACTTTGACGTAAAGGTTTCAAATTATTAACAGATATATAAATACATCTATTGACCTCTCCTCCAGGATTGAACTAAATCAAAGAGATGTTAAATGGCCAAATCTAAAGCAAGAGTCCAAATATTCTTTGTGTTTCTAGTGGTTATGACCCTGCACTTTCTTATATTGGCAAGGTTATTTGAGTATTTCAGTACCTTTGTTGTTGCCCATCTCTTTTCTTTGCTATAAATACTATGTTTCTGGTTAACGCAGTGTCTTTTTTCCTACAGTTTTCTTGCTAAAAGATATTATTATATACCCGTGCAATCGTATAATGAGTGCTCCCATAAAACGAAAACTATTAGAGAAAGCAGCTCTCTTGAAGAAAGAATGAGCTCTGCTTCAGTCTGTCAAAAACCTGCCAAAATCACACTGCGGCTCCCTCACAGACTCCATGTTGATGACACAAGAGAACACCTTAAAGGAGAAGTGCACTTAGCTGAAAAGGGGGAGCAAAGCAGCCAGTGGGACTTTCCCCTTCGACGACTGCTTCACACCATCCTGCAGCTAGTAGCCCTCTGGGAAGCTGGGATCTCAAGCAATAGAAAAAGGCTACTGAATGTATAGCTGGGTGTATAATGCCTGTGACCTGACTGCTGGAGATGAAAGCAATGAAACAACAGAAATAGGACAGAGGGAAAACTTAAGCTCTTCTTGAAGAAATGGTAGCACTTTATGAGATGAATTTGAGGACTTCTAGAAACTCGTATGGAAAGGATGGACTTCAGGTGAACCAAAAAGGAAGCCGAGTCATTGGCAAGTATACCACAGGAGAGGTAAGTAACAGAAACTAAGGGGAACACAAAATGGTAATGAAGAGCCAAGTTTGGAATAACAAACCTTCCAGAGCACAGAGCAATAAAGCAACTTCAAGAAAAGAGAAGACAGAAAGGCTAATAACATTCAGGCCTTAAATAACAAAGAGCAATCTCACCAACTAAAGTTCAGTTGAAATACCAATCAAAACATCTGAGAAGACCAAGATCAAAAATTTGTGTATTTCTACTTAGACACCACATAGATATGTAAATAAAATTGAATGCTTGGATCAAACTGACAATATTAACTGAACAGGCATGTCTGGCACAACTCAAAAGTGGTCAGCAGGAGACTTATGAATGTGGGAATAATTTAGATTAAAATAGACCACAAGAAGACCCTGTGAAGAACTGCTAATGAATGCTCAAAAAAAACTTGAGACTAATGAAGTTAACTGAATGAACATGCATCACAGAATTTCTACAGGTTGAAAGTAACTGGCTAAAAAGGACAACTATAGATCGAGGACTACTGTATCTGTCTTTTGACTAACATGACAACAGTGACTGAATTTATAAAAAAAGGTCATTGAGATGTAAGAGAAGAAAACACACATTAATGGGAGAATCCTCTGAACCCAATCTCGTATCAGAGAGGACTGTGATACCCAAATTTTTGGATACCTTTAGTGACCTTTTCTATTCCTGAATGCAAAGGACTCCTCCTATAGTTGAAATACAAACTGTGATCTTAATGCACTAAAATTAAACAAAGAAACCTCTTTACTATTGCATAATAAACATAAGAAATCAAAAAAAATACAGGAAGGGAAAATTAAAGGAAATTAAAAGGAGGAGCTAAAAGGGTGAAGCATTCACATCAGTGGACTAAGTGTTCAAAGATGCAAGCTCAGAGTAAATGTAATCCAGCTCTCATGAAAACTTCAACCATACTTTAGAGAGTCAGAAAAGTTACACGGCAAAATAAAAGGCTATTTAAATTAAATAAAAGATGAAGGTTTGTTCATGTGATGAAAACATGAAAGGATGTGCCCTCATAAGTCATATGTTTTTGGGCTACAAAGGCAGCCCAACAGGATTTTGAGAAATGACTTGCAAAATATAAAAAATTCAGTAAAAATTTCTTTCAAATATATTTTAGGCAAGAAAACTGCTATAAAGTCTGTACATTTATTGAATGATAAAAGCATAACAGAATCTCTCAGGAATGACTCAGCTGTTACAGAGAAAAGCTCAGATCTTAGGGTAATTTGCAGCCCATGTTCAGGAGCTTAAGTAGATCTATCTTTGCAAAAAAAGAAATACAAGGAACCTCATCAAATGGAAAATATGAGTGAGAAAATACTAAGATATAACCATAACCAGCAGCACTTCTCCAAGACTTCTGAAGAAATTTAAATATATAATTGTAAGCCTACCAGTTATTAGACACAAGACACAATTTAAGGCAGGCGCAAGACGAATGTGTCCCCAAGTTTGTACCAGCGGCAGAGTATGAGGGAACAGGAGAACACAAGGAAATTACAGGTCTCCTGGCACAATGAATAAGCATCTATAGAGTTCTGGTGGAAGGAAGTATTAGAAAGATATCCTTCACTGATGGAAAGGATGACCATGAGAAAGAAGAGTAATCTGGTCAAAAACATGCATTTGGATTAAAACACTTTTCACAGTGTCCCTTAAAAGATACTTAAAGAAACAAAGCATATAATAAAGAGAAATTCTCCTGCACGGATTATTGACCAATTTAAAAACAAGAGAGAAAGGACACAAATGAGCAATAGGTTTTCGTAACACAAGATGATTACTGGTAGAATTCCACAGTAGTTGGTGCTGGACCCTCAGTTGTTTGTGACAGTCATTAATGATCAGGGAAAGAGTTGAAAGGTAAGGAGAGAAAGTAATTTACAACACAAAAATTGTCTGATATAAAACTAAAGCAAATTTATCAAAATCACCATATTGAGAGATTTGTTGATAAGATGATACTAAAGCCTATAACAGACTGGAAAACATAGGAATAAATGTGAACAATGGGCTCTAAATGCCCTCTGTGCCTGAGGATAAAGATTATATGTAGTTCATTGAAATAATCAAATTAATGGCAGTTTAAAAGGCAAATTAAAAGTAAGATTTATAAAAAAAAGAGAGGTATAAAGACTAGAACAAAAAACTTCCATTTGCTACTGTATCATTATAGCATTCTTTCATAATTTGAGCAGCTGAACAAAATCTTTACCTCTCCATTTCATGAAGTAAAATAAGAAAATAAGAACAGTCACTGAAAATTGTGATAAGAATACTCAGAGGTTTAGTATCTATTGAGGGAGAAACTGAACTGACTGTAACTTTTCACACTGTAAGAGAAAAGTTCAAAGATCCAGGACTACCTTGTATGTTATGGAAGTAAATATGGGATTTCTGTCTTTAGGGAGGGAATATTGGCAAAAGTATCATTTGGCACTTTTCTTGGTATTGTCTTTTCCTTATTATCTACTACAAGCTACCATTGAACATAAGATTCTGATATAGATTGACCTTCGTGTGATTCAGAATAATCAAGTCTGATGTTTCTATTATTTGAAGCAGTTTAAATTTTAGTCGCATTCAAACGGAAAAAAAAAAAAAGAACTGTTCAGAAGCTGCCTAAAACCAGTGCAATTTGAGAACATACAAAGGCAGACAAATCAGGTCAAAATGGCAGACTTATGGGCAAGTAGAGAGTGGGAATTTGAAATTAGAAGTGGATATGATCATCAAAAACACAAAGGGAAGAAAGAAGCCCTGAGGGACTCTTGTGTGACCAGAAATGGAAGTGAGAGATGGCAAGAGAAACAGAAGGATGTGAGGGCCTTAAAGCTAATACGGGTTAATATGATCAACAAAATCTAAACCAGACGGAGGGCAAGAAAAATTACTTGGAGGTTCTGAGAAATTTTGAAGACTATTTTGAGATTCTAGCCTTATACCGGGATCAAGAAAATGGAAAGAGGAAATGTTGGACTGAGTTGGATGTAGCCAGAGTGGGAAAGCAGAAAATCAAGCACATGCCCAAAGTCATAACGAACCAAATGGGAAAGAGATGGAAAACTAATTCATGAATACTGAAAAGAAGGATATATAGAGTTAATGGAAACCACAGAAAGACAAGCACAGTTTTGTGAAGGAGGAAAGAATACATACAAAGTGGACTGTAAAAAATGACAGGTGAGTTATGGCTGGTCACACCAACAAGTAATCAATTATCTAGAAAGCAATTACATTAGAATTGCTTGATAGTGCAATGATTTAATTAAGCTGTGAAGTAATTTTATAATGAATCATCTACTGTATTAAATAAATACAAAGAGAAATAAAGTATTATAGGTCAATAACATAGATAACCAGCAATGGAGAGAGCCAGTTAGTTAATAATTACATATGCAATTAATCAATTATGGGATTAAATAATTATTAGGAAAATAAAAATAGCAATAATTAATTGTCTAATATGCAAAGAATATAGCCACTAAAAAAAAGCATGATGAAAATATTAGTCCAGTTTTCCCTTTCACGCATTTCTTCTTGACATATAAGGAAGTACATTTAACTGTGAACTTCCCTTCATTGCGCTCTTCAGACAATTTATTCTCTTGTGTCTATGGTAGAATTTGTTCAATCCTCAACAATAGCTAGGGCAGCTTAAGAAGAAACCTAACTTTTGCTGTCACAGGTCACAATTACTGTCAAGCATATCCACTACTTTTGGAGACCTTTAAAGAATAGAGATGCATAAACCATAAAGTCTGTGCACTGCAGACTAGAGGCAGATATCTCCTAATATCATGGCATATGGTCCAATGTACAGTAATGTTACTGAAATTTCCTTCCTTTCCTTCAGAGTTCGTGCTCTGTGTCATTTGAGATGCACCATGCGGGGACTTGCACATGGGGCTGGCAAATTTGGCACAGAACACAAGGGAGAGCATTCATTTCAGCAGGTGGTGACACTTGGAGGCCAGATAAGAAGCAGGAGAGGATTTACAATGGCACAGCATGACAGTGTGTAGGAAATAGGATTAGGTTGCAGGTATGTGCTTTTAAGGTAAAAAGTCACCATCTCGTTGCTGCTCTCTCAGCTCACAACACTGCACTGTCTGTAAAGATTGCATGTCTGGTGATCCAAATGCGAGTACAAACAGACAAGTACTCCAACCGGTGCCTAAATTAGTGCATCTTAACTTATTCCTTAAGTGACCTTAAAACACTCATTCACGACAACTTCAGTATGTGAATCTTCCCAAAGTTGCCAGACAGTTGAACTAGATCTGACTCAGTCTTACTTAGCAGCCCAGAAGTGTCCCAAAAGCTTTCCTTTCTTGGTTCACTTTCCATTACTCTTTCTTGAATGTGGATGATCAGAATGATACCTTTATGCTTGGTGGGTATTTGCCAACATTCTTTATAATGAAGAGGCCTCTGCTTTGGTCTCTTGATTATATTATCTGATATGTTGGCAAAAATAATAATCAAAACCATACAAGGAAACGCTTGAAGGCTAATGGGAATACAACACATCAGCATGAAATGTCATTCAAAGAGTTTTATATTACAGTATGACTGGATCACCCCCAGTCTCTGGAAAACAAGAACATGACAACACAAATCCAAGAACAAGTACTGCTAATAAGTCTAACAAACCCAGGAAAACAAGATATAACTGGAGCATGGCAAGTGCCATGTGCATATTTAAGAAACTGATAAAAGTGATCTTGGCAATTACAGATTCATTAATCTTACCTTAATAGCTGAAAAAAATTTGAAGGAAAGTATAATTAAACCCACAAAGGTAAAGGAAAAATGAAATAAAAGGCAATTTAAGTTTACAAAGCTGTAAAGCTGTGTGCCAAGCTAAATATGTTTTTTTCTTTTAAGACTAGAAAATGAAGATTTAATTGGTCTGGAGCTCAGTAGAGCTAACACATGGCAATGAAGGTGTAGAACTTGTATTACCCTCTCTCTACTGTAATATCTTAAAAAGCTAAAAAGGAAAAAACCAATGCGTTATGCTAGAATAATTTTGTTATTACAGTTCCATAAGTATTGGCTTTGGGATTAGTAACTCTTTAATTCTTTGACTTTATGGATACTTAATTAAGTTGTACTTTGCAACGCTGGAAGGTATTACCAGTACAGCATAGAATTAAAGAGATGGATGATATACAAATTTGAAACAAGAGAAGGTGAAAATTTACAGTATTTAAGGGATAGTGGAACATTTTGCTGTAAATTGGTGGCTTATTATGCAGGAACAACCAGAATTCATGCAGTAATTAATCACAGCAAGGCAATGAGGCTTTCCAAAGGCCAGGTTTCTGAAATTTCTTAAAGTTCTTTACTAATTATCAATATTCTTCTGAACAAATGGACATCAGAAATGGCCATCGTGTCCAGTGATGCTTCTGTAAATGTCATGTATCACTGCAATTACAACTGATAGTCCTCAGCTTGTGTACAGGAATTACATTTACTCTATCAGCCACCATATCACGCTGAAACTCATGTTCAATTAAACAGTGTCTTTGATGACCCTTACATTATTTGACTGCCTTCCAAATGACCATCATGCAAAAGTGGCACAAGCTTTGCATTAATTTTTACTTAAACCGATCCTGGTCAGATTAACCAGTGTTACTGTACCATCCAAATCACCTTGTAGAACTGATATACTATAGTTGTGTTACAAGTATACCTTCTTTCCCCACCAGTGTCAATGTTTGAAGGTTTCATGAACTGTGATTTTATCTCTCATCATCACTAAAGAGTACTCTAGTGTGCTCCTGAGTATAGCTTTATGGTAGAACTGAAAGCACCTTTAACTCTTGCTAAAATTCAAAACCAATCATTCATTTATTCAGTGAAATGTGTATCAATAATTAACATGTGAGTCACTGGCCTAGAAAGTCACATAACTGAAGAACAATTCCCACCCTGGTAGCAGTACTCTAGGTCCAGGAGTAGGCAATACTATTAATGAGTAGATTGTGGTTTTCAGTGTGAGTTAACATGCTGCACACCCCTAAAGACTACTTCTCCTGGAATCATCTTTCCTTGACATGAGGATTCTTAGCTCGAGGCTGAAGTCCTTGCACATACATGAGCATGTAGACTAGTCAGCTCAAGGCTATACATTTTCTTCAAAATCATATCCTTAGACCTTGCAAACTCTGTACGTCTGTACTATCTTTGGAACCATTAGCTTAGAATTCAGACATTTCTTTTATCTGCAGTGTTTGCTGACATAACTTTTTAAAAAGCACTATTTCTAGAAAATTACTTCTTTCTACCTTTTACCACTCAGATTTTTAAATAATAAAAAAAAAAACCTAATGCTCTTAAAGAAAGATTAAGGATGTCAAAATCACCCTGATCCAATGGTTTGAGGCCAAGAAAATCTTTTTATACTGCTAAAATACCAGAGGCATTGCACAAATGAGCATGAAAATGTTTAATCTAAGTTGCCTTTAAATTCTGACTACTTAGCAAACTATTTCCAGCTTATAATGTAAACATTCAGTGACACACCAGTAGAAAAATATAGGTCAGATCTTTATTTTTAACTGGTTTTGGAAAGTTTATTTCTATTTAAAAAAAAATGAAATAGATGATGCTGTAAGACTGTGAGGAACTTTGGTACTACCATCCTTCTGACCACTCTTCCAGTCAGATTTTTGTTTCTCTTTACTTTGATTGTTTATCTTTCATTAGACATATTTATATTTAAAGAAAACAATTAACATTTATAATAGACTATTCCTTAAACAACAGTGGCTTGTACTTATAAATGATGATTTATTCTTGTCATCACTGCTATATACAGCAAAATGACCACTGGCTTTAATAGACACAAGGTTTAAGAGGATTTTAGTTGAACTCTGTTAATTTTGTTGCATGAATGGGGACTTGTTGTGTTTAAGATTAAAGAAACACAAATGTAAAGAACTGTTGTTATCCAGAAGAACCTGCAGTCTAATTATTCATTCACAACCTATTACAGGTCCTTACCTGCAAGGTAACGAAGAATTTTTTCCTTCCAAGATTCAAATTGATACTGAATTACTGGATGGGGAATTAAACTGTTGATATCCTCACACTAATGAATTCCATATATCTGAATTCAGTATATTGAGGTGAGCCATATATCTGCAAAATGGAAAGCACTGGAACACGATGGCCACAGCTACACGACTTCAAGTCAGAAAAGTCAGATTAAAAACTAAAGGCAGCTGCCTAATGGCAACTTCACAAAAAACCAATCAAATCACAGAATAAAAAATACCATGGATTAGAAGTGGAAGAAAATTTCCCAGATTGCAGAACTTTTGCTTTGATTGGGAATTGAATCATATGATGATGATTTTTTTCTTTTAAGTGGCTTGCAAGATTTTCCCATGGTACCCTTTTTATTTGCTCACAGACAATGGCAGGTTAAACAAGCAAAAGGGGCAAAAAAGTGCCGAAATTTGTTCTATGCCTAAGTTTGTTGAAAATGTATATATAGTTTTCTATTTTCATAGGTAAAGTTTATACTGTTTTACACAAGAGGGAAATTCTTACTTCTTACAGGGAGATACTTATTTTCTATGGATTGTTTTACAATATAATTTTTGAAGCAAGGTTCAAGCATTTTTTTTTAATTAAATGTGTCATGTGTTTAGAGTACAAAACTGGAAAAGTGAGGTTTGGAAAACCAATGTTACACATGTAGATTACTGTATTCACTGACCTATCAAATTATTTCTATATGACACTAAGAAAGAAGTGAGTATATAGCTTTATTCAGTCCTGCTACTTGCAGTAGGATCCCTGGTAATGAAATCAGCTACTGGTATTTTGCATTTTTGTATATGCAAGACACACAAAATGATAGCCCTCTTCATAATAAGCATTTATATGCTTACCTCAAGACCAACAAAAATACCTAGCATTAGTGAAAATTTGAGAGAACCCAAAGACTCTGTAGGTTTGGAGCTGAGCTTCCTTGTTCTGGAACATGATTCTTTTAGCACAGGGACTAAGTGCATTTGAGGTACAGCACTGAGGAGTCTTCTTTATTGCCCAACATATTGAAAGACAGAGGATTCAACTAGACTGAATTAATTTTGGAAAATATGCTTTTAGCAAAAAAAAGGACATGTATTATTTATATCTTACTGTCTACAGGTCAAAAGACAATACAGAAATATATTTTAGCATATTTGAATGATTAGGCTGTGTGTATTTCTTATTAGATTACATTAATGAGATATACATACAGGCTGAAATATTTTCAACCAACTAAACTCCACAAAAAAGATTGAATGTCAAAGAGTATTGTCTTTAACACAAACTGAATCTTTCCAATTAAAGGTCTTGCTATCCTTCTTTGATTTTAATTTCATTACATACTGTCTGAGTAATGACTTCCATTTCACTAAGGGACATTTTCAATTCAAACACAGGTATAAATTTAGGTACTTAAAGATTCAGATTTCATGAAATCACAGATTCATTCAAATGTTTCAGTAATAATTTAAAGTTTAAAATATTCTTTTTCTGGTTTAACTCTATAATTGGTAGAGTTTTTGCTGTTTTGTGAAAAGCCATTTCTTTTTTTTTCTTTCAATGAGCAGGTAGTAAAAACATAATCACTTTACTGTAAAAGAAAAATATGGGCCAACAAACAGAGCATCTCTACTCTTGCTATGTTATATAGGACTTACTGGACTGTCATTATGTAGGACTTCAAGCACCAGGAGAGACAGGCCACCTTTCTTCAACAAATAGACTCTTACTATGCATATCATTCCCCCTGTCTATCTGTAAATACAGGGTATATAAAAGCAGTGAACCAGCTTTGCTTTCATTCAGAAAAATGAAAGATGAATATATATGATGATGACACCAGATAATTACTTTTAAATATGTGTGTATGTGTGTATGGATGTTAGTATACTAAATTGTAAATTACAATGCCGATTGCAGACACAGTAAAGACCACTGTGTTTACAAATGCAGAATTTCAGATGTAAATCTGAAATGGGGCTGAGACTTTTTTTTCTTTTTTGGCTTCTTTTCAGATTTACTTGCATGCATGAGTGATATGTCAAAAAAAAAAAAAAAAGAGAGACAGAAAGAGCAAATCACAGTAGCCAGTCCTGAGCTAAAACTGCATGATTAAAGTTTTGAGAAAGCAGAAATAAGGATATCAGTATTTTATATACATTTTATTCTAGCTTTTTCAACCATTTTCTCAATCCAATGAAAATCTGAAGCAATTGATTCTTAAAGTGTAAGTCAATAGGGAGGACTTCTGAGAGATTACTTATAAAGATTTCTAGCCCACATTCTTGTAATCCAAAGTTATTGCTTGTATCATCATACTGACAGGTTTATCTTAATAAGAAATGTTTTGTGCTAGGAGAATTTATGTTTTTATGCTCAATTACAGTTTTATGTTGGAGGTATTAAGTAGGCAATAAAAAGAGCCTACCTTACATCTAATATTCATTTTTCACACCATGGTCATGAAGGTAAGATACCCTTGGAAATGTATTTCTCTTGTCCTTATTAAGCAAACAATTTGTATTAATTTTGCATATCTCAAACCTTACCATTTTCAGATGGGAAAATAGTAGGTCATAAATTACACAACCCTACAAGAATGGTACTTTCCCTTGATGCTTTCAGTTAGAACTGGATTCCCATGACATGAAACACTACATAAATTGGAAAGGAAATAGACAGTCTCTGCCACAAAGAGTTCACAATCTAAAGTCAACAAAACATAAAACAGGAAAACTGAAAATCCAAGACTCTCTGCATGAGAGAAGATCTCATTTGGAATAAAGCAACATTTCTTTCTAAGCAAAATGAAGAGTATAGCATCCAAGCATAATATCCTAATTGCAAATTTACGATATCAGACAAAAACAATAATAAACACTTGAAAGGTCCCGGGATCTGAAATTTTCTTTCCTCACCCCTGCCAATGTAGTACTGTACATGCTGCTAATGCAAATGAATAATCTGAGACAAAGCTCAACAATCACAGTTTTCTGCAGGTTAATAAAAGAGCAACAGTAATTATGTTCATTACCATGATGGGTTAGTTAGAGACCAGTAAAAGCTCTAAATGTCCTTTGTGATCTCAATTAAGTTGTTACTAAGAAGAATGCCTAAAGAGAAATTTCAGTGTTAACTTTTACGTCTGCACAACACACTGAAATGCTCTAATGCAAAAACTCCATAGGCCCCTATCCTTTGTTTCAAGTTACAGTCTGCATTAACTATGCCCTAACATTTTAACTTACTAGGCTAACATATAGGAATCACAGGAGAGAACCTACTACTGATCATTTCGGTAGGCTTTTAGGTTTTTTGTCCAAAGTATTCATTAATAGGAAACACGGAATCCTTCAGCAGTGTGGTGCTACATGTGGTCACTAAGCCCTGACAAGACAGCACAGTGAAATCTGAAGCCTGAAATAGGAATATTTAGAGGAATAGAGTAACTCAACCATTCATAACTCATCAGTAAATTATACTGCTTGGATTCCTTAAAGAAGTAGCCAGTAACCAGGCTGGATTAAGGTAATAGCAAAGAAAAATATACTTAGAAAAATCTGTTTCTTTGGATGCTCACAATGTTACAGCCTTACAATTTTTCTAGGTTCTCATCAATCATGGGACATTCTCTCACGATGAACTAGCTATTGGGTATATTCTCGTGGCTATAATGACATCCTGGGAGGGAGAAACTGCACCTTCAGCATTCAAAAAGACCAAAATCCAAAAGCTTATTAAATCAAGCATCTATCAGGCTGAAGATGTATTTAGTTATAAGCGTATTTTGAAGCCAGAAGTGGGTATTAACAAACAAACCTATTGTAGGGAGCATTATATTCTGTAGCCAGGAGGCCCATCTTAAAATCTGTGAATGATTATTATATGTCTTTAAATCTATATTTGCCAGTCCTATATTTATATAGTGATTATTTGGCCACTGTATGATTTTTTTCCCAGATTTATTTCTGTGAAATAATGCACAGTTTTGCACCAATATTTTTAGGAAATGGCATGGGGGAATGTGAGCAGTCTGCTCTTGTTAACTTGATAACGGCAAGTGATGTGAGAAGAACTTGCGTGTATCCAGGGTGTGTGACTAGATTTTCCAAAACTGCCTCTGCTGAGAGGGTGTTTGCCCCAAACCCGGTAATGCAAAGAAGAAATTAAGAGTCACAGTTTACTTAACGTGACCACCAGCTGGATTAAACACTAGCAAGGCTTACAAGAGAGTAAAAGTGAGTTTGAAAGGAAGCATTAAAAAAAGGAGAAAAATCTCTGCCTGGGTGGAGACCAGCAGGTGCCAGACAGGGTTTAATATTACCACAAGTTGCCCCACTTGGCACTGCAACCCTACCTGCCAAAGGCTGCCCCTCCCTGCCCTGCAACGAGGGAGTTGACAGCATAGGGTGCAAACACGGTGATCTCTCACCAGCGTGTTGATCAGTGGAGCAGTGCAGGCACTTGGGGAGGGGTGGGGGAAGGTCTGAATACAGGAACTGCCCTCACAGGAAGAGAGGTGCTTGTAACCCACCCCGCAGGTCCCCACGGGCAGGATGCATCCAGCTGTGGGAGGCATCTGTGTGTGGTGAGATGAGAACTTCCTGGGAATGAGTACAAAATGGTGTTCAGCAAATTGTAAGAATATGTTTACAGTCTCTAGGTGCCTCATGTTGTGGTTTATCTGTTGTGTTGCTGACTTCGATCCTGTTAAGTGTAGTTCTCTGATTGCCAGTTAATTATATATTGTTAATAAATCAATAAACCTCTTCGATCCCTACTCAGTTTGGAAAAAAATATGCAGCTGTTCCGTGCAATGAGGCTATTCCATTTTGCTATAATTCCTATGAAAGCAAATATAAGCTGTTCTAAGAAAGCCGAGTGCCTGCCTTTCTACTAAATCATAACTCACTTCTGAAATGGACGTGAGCATCAGGGCCAGACGGTGTAATGCATCACTATCTACACGGTGGTAGATCACAGAGAAATGGGGAGAGGTATTGTGGGAAATTTTCTGAAGGTGAAAAAACAATCCTCTCTAGCCTGTATGCCTGAAGTTAGAAATAAATCATTGTCTGTGCCCAGCAACAATGCGTTCTGCAGAAAATACTGCCTAGGGAACAGCCAGGGTCACTGCTAGCTTTGCTTAGCTACACAGGTGGTGTTCAGGAAAATTTCATCTGGGCCATGCTGTTCACTTGACTTAAATCAGCCTTCAAAGCATTGCAAAGAATTTTATGCACGTTTGAATGCACTTTCCTGATCTCAAACACTGTTTTTCTCTATATTACTGTTCTTCTGAATCCACGCTGTTTAGGAAAGGTATTGATTACAGATAGAGTGTGTAAAGTGTGAATTCATTGTGTATGAACTATATAGAATTGAAAAAAAAAACCCCAGAATATTCAATCTGTAATTATCTATGTTGTTTTTAGCATATTTGTGTGCCACTAATATATATATTCTAAAATATATATTCTAATATAGTAAGAATTCCTACAAGCTGTATTGAGAATAATGTACTTAATGGGACAACTACACAATTTGTATGCCTGGGATTTGAGTTATCTCTTATATTTGGAAAAGTGAAGAAAAAAATTTGAATTTTAAATACCTTGTTATAATAATTGGGGTTTAAAAAAATTATTCAAAAATACAGGAAAAAATAGCACATATGATATAAAAAATCTGTAATGCTTCCCTCCCCACCCCCTGCAAAAAGATAAAAGGGCTGTAAAAAAAACCTTTATCCCATAAAAAATATTACAAGGGCTACATAATGTTTCCTATGCAATTTCTTTTCTTTAATCTTTCAACATTTTGTCAAAAATTGGGGGAAAAGTATTTAAATCAAAATTTCAACCCATTTCAAGAGGCTAAAAATGAGTAAATTACTGTAATGCGCTACCATATTGCTAAGTGCTCCCTCATGAGGCTCACATAACCATCCTCAGGACAGATTCATTTCCTAAAGTAGTACTTCGAGAGTTCACATATCAACCAATAAAAGCCCCCATATTTCAGGACTTGAGAAACACGTTATCAGCATTAAAATGTTCTGCATCATGCAGGACCACTATCAAAGCTCATAGTCTCTGGTGGAGCTGCATGAATATTTAGGCTCTCAGATACAACAGCTGGCAGAGTTCAGTAAGATTTGGATAGCCAAAGAACAGAGTTCCCTATAATCTTCTCTGACTCTGTCCTACACTTCCTATAAAAGCAGTTACTACAGACATAAATAAGGCAAAACTTTGGTCTCAG
This sequence comes from Rhagologus leucostigma, assembly GCA_013397725.1. Taxonomy (NCBI): domain Eukaryota; kingdom Metazoa; phylum Chordata; class Aves; order Passeriformes; genus Rhagologus; species Rhagologus leucostigma. Next base: position 363,895 of record VZTD01001040.1, on the reverse strand, counting down.
ATTTGTACAGTTGCTCTTTGTCCAGGAGTCATTCCATTTTGGAAGCAGGAAGAAATTAGGATTCTAAAAGCCAATCTCCATCCTTGCTAATACCGTTCCTAAAGACTCAGAGAGGGAAATGCCACTCTGTGAAAAACAATCCTTGAAGTTCCACAATATAAGTTAGACGTGATGACTTCCATCATGTACTAGCCATAGAAATTAGGTGTTCATGCAGTATCCATCACTGCAAGATCTTATCCCTCCTTCCTCCCTTACAGAGTTGAGGCAGAAACTAGTAGATTTTAAAACTGCAGGTATTTAGAGACGGAAGAAATTCTAGACATATCATTCAGTCTGGAAGTGAACTCTCCCTGAAAAAAGACTCAAACTATAAAAATACAAATACTATAAATCATAGCCATTATGATCTCTTTAGGCTTCCCCACTTATTTGAACGCAAAGGGCTGCATTATGTGCTGAACACCACACTGTGACAGTATGACAGGTGTGTCAGGGCCAGGCTGCGCTCCCTGAATCCTGCAGCAGGGCCCTACGGGCTCAAGGACAGACCTCTGGTAAGAGAGCAGTGTCAGAAGCCTCTGCTGCCTTGGAGAACCTCAAGAAAATTCCAGAAGAAGCTTTGGGAGCAGAGACTCCTCCGAGCAGCTAGGCTAAGGAGCCTCAGCAGGGGCTCTTCCACTCTGTTCCGCTCTCTGAAGCTGCTTTTAAGCCGAAGCTCACAGCCCCAGCCCCTGCCTAAGCTGTGCTTCTGCACCCTGACTCTGACCAACTGACTGATATTCCTGGCTTGACCCTGAACTCTCCCCATCACTGTGGACTTCTCTGGTGATGTGGTCTGCTGGTTCAGCCCTGGTTGCTCTCACCCTCCCTGTTTGGGTACTGTGTCACTGCTCCCTTGCCAGTGAAGCCACAGCTTCTTGCCTGCCCTTTTATCATGCTTCAGTTCCCATCTTCCCTTGCCTTGGTGAACATCCTGTTCCTGCTGCTCCCTGACAGGATGTACACAGAGCATGTTAATTAGATCGGGATTTTCAGGGGACACAGGTAGGGAACGCACAGGTCATGAGTTCCAAAAAAGTTTGGGAAGAAAAACAGTTACAAAAGCTCTTTCCAGAGCTCCCAAGGAGCAGCCCATCTGAAAGATGAGAAGAAAATAACAGAACTGAATCTGGATATCCCAGTAACTCTGTCAGCATCTTAATTTTTAAACAAAATTTTTCAGCTATATATTTGGTGGGGGGTGAGAGCGACTGTAGGTAAACTAACTGAAGCAGTGAGCTCTTGACCAGGAAAACTGGAAAAGTTAAATGATAGTAGATTGTTCCTTTTTTCAGCAGGAAAAGGATTAGGTCTCTGTACCAGCAAACAAGACTGTGAAACCCTGCCTCTGAGAAATCCTTTTCCTTGCCTCTCAGAGAAGACGTTTCACAGCCAAAAGTGCACATAGAGAGCATGGCCCTTGAGCCTCGCTACTGGAAAGCCCAGCACAGAGTTTGGCAGTTTGTGAAAGGCTGTTGCAAAGAGATAGGACTAATCAGTTGTCCATATCCATGGGGTATAAAACAAGGTGTAAAGGAGCTTAGTTACAAGAAGAAAGACTCAGGTTAGACATTAGGGAAAACTAATGGAAATGGGAAGGGCAGAGGAGCTCTGCTGAAACAGATAATCTCAAGCGATTGTGGAATCTCAACGGAGAGATCAAAGAAACATCAATGAAGAAACACATTTGTAGAGTTAACTGAAGAGAGACAGAGCAGGGGAAAGGGAATTAGATGACACGTTGAAGTCTCTTTCAGCTCTGTTTTTTATGATTCATGATCTCTTGATTCTTACTTTGGAGCTGATAATACTTATGTGATGAGCAATCTTCCTGTCTGAGTTTCCTTTGGGAAAAAAAAAAAGAGTCCTGGTAATCGAAACTTACTGATAGTGCATCCAGCTGATGAGTTTTTTATTCGAATATTCATAAAATGATTCATATTCATGTGCAACAGAAATATGTATAGTGCTCTCTGCACATAAATACATTCAAATGAGAACAAAAGAGGAAAATCACATACTCCCTTCCTGGAACTCAGAGAAACTGGTCAGTAATGAAACTAAAAGAGGTTACAGAAGGGGAGAAAAATTCCCTCCAAGAGATACACCTACGGAAAATTATGACGTAGCAATTAAGAGAATATAAGAACACCCATTACTGATAAACTCTAAAAAGCCTGGTCCAGCTTTCCAAGCGTAATGGAGTATTGGCTGTTGGCTACAAAGAAGTGTGACATAGTGAAATGAAAGCACTTATCATTTGTTTTGAAATAGTTGAGTTTAACAACTATTTTTAACACCAGAATTACTAAAAACAGTTTCAACTCTCCAAAACACATTAATAACATATTATTCTCCTAGTTCACCTGCTAAAACCAAGGGTATACATAAGGTGCATAAAACAAATGCAGATGTTACAAATGGAAGAACTGAATTCTACATCAGGATTATGTAAAAAAACTTTACATCAGGATGACAAATAACATGACAGAAAAGGGACAAGATCAAAGGGAACACATCTGAAGTTTTCCTTCATACTATATCTAGTCTGCTATCAAAACTGCCAGTTGTGGTACTCTATCAGACACTGAGCACCGTGGAAAAGCATGAGCTGCACCATCAGCCACACTACTGCTTTCTTACTTGGATTAGATGAAGACCTAGTGAATGACTGTATACAGTTATCTATATTTGACTGCTGTGTTAAATATTGCAGGAGAACTGAAGGCAGTTAATTTGTTCTTTGAGACACAAAGAAATGAGCCTTACAGTCAAAAAAGGTGTCAGGATTATTGACGCTGTACAATGCTGAAGCTGGCAGATATTCTCCTGTTTTAAATACACCTGTCAATAGTGAGCTACTGGGCATGCAAGGATATATAAACCTAGGTCATAGCTGGCACTTCTTGCCATTCACAGCTAGGTACACCCTGGCTCTCTGATACTTGCTATTGTCAGCCTTCTGGTTTTGGCAGTTCTGGCTTTAAGTACTGAATCCCAGAAGCAGCTTCATAAGCTGCAGTAGCTTGAGTAAAAACTTCCTCACTTCATACATCCTGCTGAATTTGGGACATATAGTTCTTTTCCCTGGTAACTGTGATTAAGTCAGCAAAACATTGTGTCCTCTAATAGTGTAAAATAAGATAGTAAAAAAATTAAAATAAATAGAATTTTTAAAAATAATCAAAGTTAAGCATAAACATGCACAATTTGATCTATCTAAAAAGAAAGGAAGGCATGTCTTACTCAGAACTTTGAAGGTGGGATTGCTCTGTCTCTGGAATTTTTTTGCCTCAAACCAACTGTAAATTCCTGACCTTCAGACACATTTTGAATTTTTCCATACAATCAAAATTACTGTATTCCTACTATCTCAAACAGATGCAATATTCCAAGAGAAAACTGTTTAGCAAACTAGCTGATGGATCAAGTCAATACTTTACAGTAACAGATCCAGAAATATTCTTCATATTTTCTAAAGTGACATATTGGCCATGTCTTAAATCCCGGAGATACATTTCCTATCAGCATTACCAGTGGATTAACACTACAGCACTGCAGCAGCCCAGTGAAAATGTACTATTCTAAAATAAGTACAGGTAGCTCCAAATCTGTCAAAAAGAAGGAAATATGCGTTTTAGGAATACCAGATATCTTCCTGCCTTAAAAAGTCTTTGCTCCTATTACAGTGCCCTTGGCCATGTTACAGGGTTTCCAGAAGCAGGTAACACCAAAGGGCCAGACTGATCCATGTGTGAGAGCTGCAGGAGGTCCACCACTGCCCACAAGCCCCCAGAGGTGCGCTGGCCTTGCCTGAGCTCTGCTGTAGCTGTGGCTGTGTGGGGCACCTCATATACCCCCTCCACACTTGCTCTTTCAACTCCACCTTAACCCTTTTTCCACTCTATTTCGGTAGCAATGAGGGGGGTGTGATAAGCTCTCTAGCCCCTTGGAAACTGAAGGGTTTAGTTAATGGCACAGAGCACACATTCAGCATGATTGGTCACTCCCATTTCCCTTCACTATGTCCAGATGGCACAAAGCACCAGGATTATGGACCCAACTTTTACAACAGAAGTCGCCCCATCTGCTTCTCTGGTTGTTTCAAATAGCTTCACAGACAAACTGCATTAAACTAAGAAACTACCAGCTCAGCTGCTTGAATGGAGAGGCAAGTTTGAGTAAAAACAGGAAAAATGCCTAATCTTCATTGTGGAACACACATGGCACCCTCTGCTAAGAAGTGGTTTTCATCATGTAAGAAGTCATGCATTTCAGGCATTTGTAGACATCTATGAGATTTTTTTTTCCCCCCTATATTTAATCCAACTGTGGAGCAGTTCAGACAGTCAGGACAAGTGATATAGCCACTTGTTTATATATAGTTTTCACAGCTACAACTTCAAAACCTACTGGATCATAGTAAAACTCAAGGTGGAGGTTATTTAAAATACAAAGTTCCTGAATGTATTTTTCTGTATATTTTCAGGAGGGTACAGTTTCTATAAAAACACAAATTTTGCATCCTCAGTAAGTACAGAAGAATTGCGATTTCTTTTTTCAATATACGTAACAGATTTAGATAAATTATTTTAAAATAAAAATAAATACATAATCTTTTTATATGCTATTATTAGCTATTTTAAGAATTAGAATGTAAATAATATATTTGTTTTGCAGTATTACATTAGCTTCCTGATAAAGGACATTTTCTTTTGGTTTGAGGGAGATGGAAATGTTGTACTCTAGAAAGACTCTTCTTAGCCTTACTTTCAACAAGAAAGAAGACTGTATAGTCAACAGCAATCCCCAAACTTTCAAGCTAGATAACATGTTCTTGTCAAAAGAATGCATCAGATGTATTGACATGCTTCTACCCTACATTATGAAGGATATTCTGGTAATAAGAATATGCTGCTCATTCAGTGATAGTGTATAAAAAACCAGCATTTTAATACAGTTAAGTCAATGTGCTTTAGGTTTCATATCCTAAATAACTCTGTTATCAATACCAAAGGACATTTTTGTCTCCACTGTCAATTACTTTTATGTTCCAATTGTTGCTCAGTACAAGAAACTAAAACACTTGAGTTACCCTGCTAAACAAAATATATTTCTTTTATTCGGGTTTTACATTGAAAGCTGATTTTGATTAAAGGATTTTGATTCTTTGCACAAAGCAACTTGAAATAGGTAAACTTTTTTTCCCTGTATATTTGTAGGTTTTGGTTTATTTCTTTCTTTTTTTTTTTCTTTTTTTCTTTTTGTTTGCTTTTTGTTGTTGTTTTGTTTGTTTGTGGCTCTTTCTTGGTGGGGTGTTCGTTGTTTGTTGGTTTTGTTGTTTTGTTGTTTTGGGTTTTTTTAATAGATGCATACATGCCTTTTGTAGCTTGCTTTCCTTTACAGGTGATGACATCAGACACAAATCCAAAAAAGAAAATATCACCTGCTATAATAATTCACAATGGAAAACATATTTGATGTGATACAAGAGGAATAGCTCTTGCTAAAAAGATTCTGAGATATTTTTGTAGTTTTTACTATAAATTATGTGTTTCTTCAGGGCAAAGAAAGACATACAATAGTCTGTAACATAATCATGTTTTTCCATAGTATAGTAAATAAAATCATTTACACAGAAGGCACTCAAGAAAAATCTCACATTGGGATGCTCTCAGCGCTCATCTGAGTCGAATGCCTGAAAAGTAACCTTGCAACTTTTGAAATGCTATTTTCACAGAATAATACAGTTTTTCAGATTAAATATTAAAGATAAATGATGAAAAATCTTGAACTGATTAACAAATCAATTTCTCTTACTCATTATTTTTCCTTAAAAGAAAAAAAAAATATAAACTGGAGAAATAGACACTAATACCTTCATTCAAAACTGTACAGAATTTTCTGAGTAAATCTGAAAATATCACCTTTATGATTGCAGATTGAGAGAATAATTATTTAATAGCTTTTCTTTTTGAGAAAGATCAAGATTTTATCCATGCCTGCCAACTACAGACAATACTACAAAAAACACTGTAGAGATGCTCACCACCAGTACTCAAAGCAGAGTACCTTGTCATCTTTACATGAGAAATAAACACATTAAGAGTTATTTTTTACGGGTAGTTCTTTCACTGTATTTCTTTTTTGTGATTTAAAACAACCATACAAAAGAATTGCAGAAGAGTTGAAAACAGAGTTTTCACAGAGGATTTAGGAACTTCCTGCTGGACTCACTGCTGCTATGGAAGCAATGCCTTTCTTTATCATAATATGGCTGTCCAGCTTTGACATTTGCCTGACCAAACATACCACCATATCTATCCTGTGTAATAACCAAAAACTTGAAAAAGATGAGGTAATATTTTTCAAAATCAGTACTAAGTAATATTTTTAAGATCGTACAGTTTCAGTATACAAAGAAGTTGCATTTCCTAGAAAAATCCAACAAGCAGGAAATGCACCGTCCCAATTTATTAGCAATACAATCACTGTGAATGGGTCTCACTTCGCTCCCTCTACCATTTCACATAGTCCAGCTTTTTATAGAAATTCTTTATTCAATGGAGGAGCATCATATTATCAGCTCAGATATTCAAAATTCCCATGGCAGTCTGCCTGGGTGTCTAAGACACCTCTGAGACGGGTCAGGCCCCATAGCAGACACATCCAACAGAACCCCTGTACCAGGAGGCCAGTGAGTACTGAAGAGAGAACTGTTAGAGAGTGATCAATCTGCAAGTCTGCAACATAAAGAAACTTTTCTTAAAAAAATGTTGGGACCAGCCTTCATTGATAAACATGATGCAAATTTAAAGCTTAATTAAAGTATTGCATTTAGGTTGAAAACTATAGCTCTGATGAAAAACTAGCTTCAAGGCACTATGACAAAAATCCAGTAAATTTAGTAGCTCTCTCTGACTACAGTCGATTCAGAACACTTATTTTAAAATTCCTTGGAGGATGGGATTTGTTTCCTATTTTACTGTTAGCAAGCCCAAATCTTTTATATCCTGCAAAAAATGGATGCATTTTAGTGATACACTTTTCTGTATCACTATTCTGTATAGTGTATCTGTATATAGATACACTGTATCACTGTATCACTTTTCTGTATGTGTATCTGTAGTGATACACATGTTTTCTGTAACATACTTATTTCTGCTACTGAAATTACTAATTTCTGTTTGTTTTAAACAAAATGGATACTGATAAGATAGTTTCACATGTGATCATGTAACAACTGTTGTGCCTCTTTGATTTTTTGCAGTACTAATTACCAAACTATGCTGACAAGGTCCAGTGTGAGCTTCTAGAAGATCTTTGTGCATTAAGTGACTCCACTTAGCATAATGTTGTTGGCAGTGGGGACTTTGTTATTTATTGTCAGCAGATTATTCATTACCAAAACATTTATTTCTTTGAACATAATTGAAAACAGTACACATGCCATCCAAACAGTTTGTCCTCTCCCAGGCAAATTACAAGTGGGTCGGTGCAACTTGAACAGAGCACAGTATTTGCTTTACCACTACTACTACTATGTGGGCTGTGAAGTCCATTTCCCTCAGTTTGTTAGATGCTATAACACACACACAACTTCCTCTAAATGCAAACTTAACAGATGTCTTCTAGCTTTAGGCTTTTTTCCTCTAAGAATCACTTTCAAGGTTTGCACTCTTACAGCAGAGCTGATGAAAATATGATTGCTTTTCATGACTCCTCCTCTGCTGCTGGGTAGACACATTAAAAAGACATAGCTGTCTATCTCAATGTACACATGCCATAGTAAAATGTGTGTTATTTACTGATAAAAACCACATGACAGCAGTTTAAAAACAGGATTTATTCTGTCAGTCAAATTAGGGAGGCAGAATATCCTCTATGCCAAGTGATTACTGTCTGGGTCTAAGTGTGGCAAACTGCCAGATCAATTATAATGGTAGAGAAGAGGAAATATGAAGACAGATTGGCTCAATTCTAAGCAGAAGCATCACTAAAAAAGAAACCCAGGGACACTTTAATGCAACATCCAATTACTTAAAAGTGTATCTTCAGCCTACAGTGCAGTTTTTGTTTATATGGTTTCTTTTTATAAAGAGTATTAAAAGGGAAATCAGCATAGAGTTGGAGAAATCAGAAATAAAAACCACACCTATACAACCTGTACCTTGATGCTTCTGAGATGTAAATTTCTGAATGTCAGTTTTTACAACAAAAGCCTAGAAGAAGTACCATGGGAAAACATACTCAGAAGATATCCAATAACATTTCAGATGCAATTCTGTTAAAATAGCACTGTTTTCCCCTTCAATCTGTAATTGATTTCAAGGGGAAAGAAAACGGCTAGATTGTTCTTCATATCCAAGTTTTTCCTCTACTATTCATTATTTTATGGATAATTTACCTTTCCCAATACTGGAGAAAAAAGGATGGTAGTAGAGCTGGTAGATTAAAGCCACCTAAAACTGATCTATGATGTTAGCTCTCTTATCATAAGAGGAAATTAGAAAAAGGCAGATAAATGTGTTTTGTCTTTTCTTACTATTATTTTTATTAATAGTGGAATTCATCCTCTCAGTTGCACATCTTTATGTCATGTTCCTACAGCTGACGTAGGGAACATGCACGGGGAATGTGACCTTCCAAGAAAAGACCAAGAATTTAGTATTCTGGAGGACAAATGCATCAGCTTTGTATGGTATGGTCTGATCAGTCTTCAGATGAAGCCTGAAGGAAATTGATTCTGATACAAGTTGCTAAGGTTAATGTTCCGCAAGTGGTGCAAATTAGTGTCTGATCATTATTTCATAGCAAAATAACATTGTTTTGAATGAGACATCTAAAACCCTGCAGCCCTCACCATCATATTATTATCGGGCCAAATTGAAAATGAGTATCTAGAAACGGATAAAATACAGTAATATGAAATAGTGAAGAAAATTTCAGGACTTCATCAGGGCATAATTACTTGATGTTGTTTATACATGAAACTACTAGATCTCCATTTTACAAAACTTTGGAATGCATTAAAATTCAGAGATGTGAAAAAATGTCAAACCATGAAGTTCAAGAGAATTGCACCAGAACAAAAGAAAAATTAGACCGATTATTTGAAGCCTGCTGCATGAGGATTGTTAAGAGGATGCACAATATATGAGGTCTTAAAGATATTTTTGCTAGACTTTGAAGAAGGTTTATGACAAAAAAAGGAATGAAACAAGTGTTTTACTGAGACTCAGAAACTGTAAAAAGGCCAGAAAAAAGATAATAGTATGAGAGCCTTTATGTTTTTTGAATCATTAGGGAGAATTCTTCATCTTTAACAGAAAAGAGATTTAAAATGAGTAATATTGCTAGAAGAATTTGAAAATAAGCACAGGAGAACCTATGCTAAGCACTGTCAGTTTGTACTCCATTTGCCATTTTTAAACACACCATTATGAAAATGTATTTATAGTCCATAAATCTATCCTATGAATACAAAGTATTCAAAAGAAAACTACAATTTTATACAATATATAAAACTGTTTAACTGATGGCTTTAAATCAGGAATCATCATAACCCAAAGTACTCTTTGTTAGGGGTCCATTTAGCATAATATAAAAAACTGGAGGCAAAATACCATTCAGTTAACTGCAGCTCTGAGTAACTGTTCAGTTTCAATCCAGCCTGTCAATGTGTGGAAATTATATTTCCATCTTGAACACGTAAGCAGGTGAACACAACACCCTCTATTTCCACTTTATAAATGTAGTACATGAAACAAGAAAGATAAATGCAGGAATGCCATCATTTTTTCTGGTGTCATTCCTTTCAAAAGGTTACTGAAAAAAGATGAAGAGAATGAGTTGTGTGAATTTCTAGAAATTAGAAATAAACTCCATTATAATTAGACAACAAAACTATAATCTATGGTGCTTTGTGTTTTATTCATGAAGAGGTTAAAATTGATGCAACTGCCAATAAATGGAGACTAGAATATAATTATATATGTAATGATTTTTCTGCTAAGGACAATTAACCACTGAAATAATTTACCCAGGTACAGAAAGGATACTTCATGATTTGAAGCTCTTTAAGGGTGACCAGACATCTTTCTTGAAGAGATGCTATAGTCCAGACAGAAGTTTTAAACCAAAAACTAGTAAGCAACATTCTTTGACCTCTGCTCAGTAGATCAAACCTGATGACCGCTAATGGTCCTATGCTGGTATAACAGTGTATGCATTTTAAATGGTTCTCAACATTACCATTTACTCTTTCTAATGTATCTCAGGACCCAGAGTGATGACTCTTCCCTTATGACTGCCTTATCATTATCACTCATCACTAAGTCATTTCGTTTCATTTCCCTTTGTCAAGGAAAATTCAAGATATATTTCTTACAGAATGCAACTTAAGCTGATCCAGTAATTAACTTGAGTCAGCAGAGCAACTTCTAAAACACTCATGCCTAAGAAAGACGTCGTGCACTTTAGGCCAATAGCAGATTACGCATGTGCAAAAACTGAGGATGGCCATCTGCTTTCTAAGGCAAGTGGGAATGAACAACAGTTTGAAGCACCTGACAAGGTCTACAGCTCCTGCCCCTGTTAGCCAGGAGTACTGTCCCATTGATGTTTTTTTATTCTTATCACAGGGGAAACCCTAACTGGCTCTAAACACAACCACAGAAACTGTCTGCACTTTGTTCACAGACTGAAAAAATCTATATTTTCTGTATTACTTGTCTGACTCCCTTGGTTCTGCGTCTACTTAAATCACTTGGAAAGTACGGTCAGGCATACTGCTGGCATATACATCCCAGTGGATAAGCAGACCAGAAGAGCCCTTCCTGAACCTATAGATGAGGCATCCCTGAAACATAAAGGATACATAGTTAACCATTCACATAGGAAATGCTGTAATTAAGGTTAAGTGCATGGTTTTTGCTGCATCTACTTATGTGTCACATTTAAAGGCTAGATAAGCTATTTAATTATAAGATAACATCATAGTTCAAATATCAGTCAAATTACTCATCATTAATGTTGCATCCCTACTTTCCTGAAATTTAGTTTATGTGGAACTACAATTTATATGACAGTTTTAACAGGTCTTGTACATTACGGCGAACAGTTCGGTCTTCCATGGGAACAAACACAAAAAGAAATTATTTGAGGAACAGCATTGGCTTTCAATGCAAGAACTCAAATTGTACTTAATACAGTAATTCAAATATCTAGACACCTGCTATAATACTACTTTGGATTTCTTTTAAAGCACTAAGTTGCTCACTAACTCACTTCAGTCAATCAGCTAGCCTTTAAGTGCTGTAATGCAAACCATATCAATAGCTGAAATTAAATGTATTGATATGGACAGCAGGCAGATTTCTGTCTATCTGAAACAGTTAATTTCATTGTCAAGTAGTAATAAGTAAAATACTGACAGGAGAATATTTGGAGTGATGATGTTTGTCTTCCCAAGTCACTGTTATGTGTGATGGGGCTCTGCTATCCAGGAGGTGGCTAAACACCTGCCTGCCCAGGGGAAGCGGTGAATGAATTCCACATTTTACTTTACCTGATCACTGTCTTTATCTCAACACACAACTCCTCTCACTTATACTCTTCTGATTCTTTCCCCCATCCCACCATGGAATAAGCAACTGTGTGGGGTTAGTTGCCAGCTGGGGTTAAACCACAACAGTAATATAAATTTCTACCAGTGGATGTTTAACTATGTCACCTGCAAGATTTACAGAAACATGTCATCAGGCTAATTCCTTAGCAGATGAACAAATAAATTAACATTTTTTATAATTGCATCTCTTCACTCTGAGCTATGATTTATTCCAGTTCCGGGAACAGCTGCTCTTCCTTGTGTACTACATTGTAATTTGGACGTTTACATTCTAGTGACCCTTCCTGAGACAAAAATGTACCTTCTATTTTACCAGCTGTTTACCAAAAGGATAGTCTACTTTTGAAGTTGTGCAGTGATCCAAAAAGGATTTCACTAAAGGTCCAGTTGTTATATGAGAAACTTGAACTTACTACTACTGAAAAATGAATACTTGCATGACTGCCAGCATCTGAATGAAGTGACATCTGGTCAAGCTGTCCTCAATACACATAGATTCACAGACCTGTCAGTCATGGTGCTAAGCAAGTTATTTGGACGACTCCCAGAAAATCTTAAGGACACAAACTCACTATAGAACGCATGTCATTCCAAAGATTACATACTAGGGCAAAAAACAACTTACTTTTTAAAAAGATGTGAGCAATTGCCAGGTAATATAGGTTGAACAGATTCAAGTTATTCTGAAGTACTATTACTACAAAGCCAAATCTCTGGGGATTCATTTGGAAAAACTTATCATAGGTATAATGAGTACATGCTATATGCATTATTCTAGCTAATGATATCCACCTCTCTTCCTTTAGTGCCAAAAGTAGTCTTCTTGCTATCATTCAGAATAAAATATGATACTTACGTCCTTTGAAAAAAAAATATTTCTAAGAAACAAAAATAACTTCTTGAACAGATGAAAGTAAAGTATCAATGGTATCAGCTACGCTTGTCTTCTCCATAAAGGTGTGTTTGGGTACTATGATAAAGAGAACCAGTGAGGGCAGTACAAATATCCCAGATAATTAAGCACAGGAAGAGAACTTCTACTAAAATCAATGCATTTGCATGACTTTATATCAAGTAAGATCATGGTTCAGCAGCATGGAATCCTTGTGTACTAGGGAAACAGAATCTGACTTTCTGCATTCTTTGAAAGTCTGAAGGGAGAAGTATGAAGGACTGTCGCCCTGAGTTTTGCAGTCTTTTGATGTTTTAATTTCTGTGATGGAGTTCTCACACACTTTCTGTAAATACAGTTGTGTTCTCACGTACTTTCTGTAAACAGAGTTATGTTTAGCTAACGTCCTCTTTTGTTTTCATTACTTCTCCTGAGGTGGAGAAAGAATGATGGTCTTTTCGTCTGACCAGTGTGGTTGGAGAGGTGGTAACTTCATCCTCCAATCCATGGTCATTCCTAGAAGCAGATTTATATGATGTGAAATAAACAACGAGGCTTTTGGTGGTCTTGGCTCTTTACCTGACTGAGCTGGGTCTGTGTGGTCCTTTCGTGTCTGAGTATGACAAAGGACTGTATAAGGGACCTCAATACATTACTTTTTCACATGACGTCATTCAGTATTTGAAATTACTCTTCGTTCAATTACTTCACTATCCCATTTACCAACCTAGATGCAGTAAAAGGGCATCCTTTTTTTGAATTCTATCTGCAGTAATTGAACTAGTTCATCAAACTTAACAAAGCCAAGAGCTTTGTCCTCCAATCTTCTTCCACTCAAACCCATCAACCATGCCATAAGTGAACATAGCTCAGTGATCATGGAACATATTTCTTTTCCTTACTGTGTAATTGATGTTTGACATGTTTTGTTTTCTACTTTTTTGTGTAATGTGTGTGGTTTTGTTTTGTTTTACTTTATATCCACTATATCATTTGCAGTTACAAATGACTAAGAGGAAAGTCTGGACTTCACAAAGCACAAACTTCCTTGCCAGCTTCAACAATTATTTCAAAGATTGATATGCTGGTTCAGTAATGCCTTGTCACTCAAAATAACTCTATTTATTGTCTCTCTTTCTCTACAGGGAAGCAGTTCTTCAGCATTATCCCTCCCGGCATGTGTCAAGATCTATGAACTCTGTGAAAAAAGTTCCATTGTTTAAGCCAAAACATATATTCATTATGAAAACAATCCTCTTAAATTAGGAAAGGAAACCATAAGACTCTCAAATCATTACAGTTTGCTACTTCACTGCATGAGTAGGGAGCGCTTCTATTCATAAATCTTAAGGAGAATGGTTGTCACCTTCCTCTATTTTTCATATTGATCATCTCTTCATTCTGGACCTTTAGGTGACCAGATTGTTCCCCTTTGTTTATTGGGCATTGGGCAATGTTCTTCCAGATTTGCCTTCTCCCTTAACTTGCTAAAAAAAAAGTGTTTTTTTCTGCACATGGAGTTCTGTTTTCCAGTTGCATCCACAAGTTGTTGAAAAGTAAAAATAAAAGAAAGAAGCCTACATCAGTTGTATGAAAGAAGCCTCCATAAGTCCAGCAGAATGGAGCTGCTGATTATTGTATACAGAGAAATCTACTTAACTTCTTTAACTTTTTCTGAAATTCAGCAGTTCACACAAAGTTTTTACATACCAAATGTAGACTTTTTATCAGAGGAGATGACACAAAGATGTTTTACCACTGCTCTGTGACTGGCTGATTTAGGTATTTAGTACAGCGTTCAGGAACAGAGCTGGTCGAGCTACAGATATCCACTATCACTTACAATAAAAAATAGCTGTTTCTTTTCTTGCAGATTGTTATACATGTTAAAAAATAACAAAATCAGTATTGGCCAATGCTACCATGGGTACTTTTCCTTTGGTAATATTAACTAGAAAGCCCAAATTGTGAAGACAAATAAGGCACTAAGAATATCAAAGAAAAATTCAAGTATATGTAAAAATGTGGGTTTAGTTTGGTTTCTGAGGTAAACTGACTAAAACAATTTTTTCCCCTTCTGTCCTCTAGTAACTTTTGAGTTCACTGATTTTCAAACTACTTCCAAAAGAAGAGTAGAAATACCAAAACATATAATTCCTAAAGTTTAGGGAAACATTGGAGACGTGTAGATCAGAAGACATTAAATCATTACTTTCTGAGGAAAAAAGTCAAACAGAAGGCGGATATTATGCATTCCACTGTGTAGAAGCCTACTTGTACAAGAACTTTGTGAAAACTACCAGGACAAAATACGACTAGAGATACCACAACTGTGGTAGAATTAAACAATATCTTTCTTCTGAATCTCAAGACAGTTGCCATAGATTTGTTATATCACAGAAAAAAAACAAACCAAACAAATCACCCCAAAATCCAAACCACTTAAAAGAACTAGGAAATAGAAGACCTTAACTAAGTAATCTGAGGGCAAGTTCCGTGGTGTGGGCTGTGGGTTGTACCTGAACTTCTACTATCAACTAACATTACCACAGCTCCTTTCCCTTTCCCCATCCTCATTCCCATTCATTCCTAGAAGACCTCTTCAAGAAGGCAGACACAAATATCAATGACACAAGACTACATCAAAAGCTTCTTAAATTAACACACAGTTATAACTCAGAATGCAAATGCCTTTCAGTGTAAGCTGGGCAGGTTAACTGCAGCATCTGTGGAAGTGGGTTAAGGTCTACACTGCAACTTCAGTTGACATATGGTAAATAACATCCCTTGGTTCAGGCCCCAGATGATTCTTTTGTAGCTCCACCCATCAAAGCACTGTCTGCTGTGTAACATTTTTTGGTGTGTGTGGGGGAATTATTAGTGTGTGAGCTTTTCCACTGGCAATTCTGACCCAAAAACTTTTTACATGAATGGCTGATTTGAGCACCATTCAATACAATATGAATTAATTTGGCCCAAGTTATTCCTTGTACGGTGTGCACAGGAAACAGCCATGGCAGATGAGCAACTTGCAGAACTGAAGTCAGAATAAAAAAGTGAGGCTGTTTGTGAATGATGCTGAGTAGATGACCCTCATCTCATTTCTGTACTAGCTTTTCTGTTTGATCCTAGGCCATCATATCTCCAAATGGCAACACCCACTGCTTTGCAGGGAGTTAGGAGGTGAGTGATTGTGGTAAAATAGTAATTAATTACTATAGCTACCTATTAGTTGTGGTGATCTACCCTTGCATCATATGAGGCAGCACATTGGCAATTAATGTTTTAGGGTGATTTTGGTGTAATTCAAATTTCACCACGACTTTGTATATCCATCTACAAATTTCTTATCATGCAAGTTATTGTTTCTGACTATCATTAAAAGAAATATTTTTTTAAATTAGAAAAAGGAATCCCTGTTAAATCCAAAT
Organism: Rhagologus leucostigma; assembly: GCA_013397725.1. Lineage (NCBI taxonomy): Eukaryota > Metazoa > Chordata > Aves > Passeriformes > Rhagologus > Rhagologus leucostigma. The sequence continues at coordinate 347,901 of VZTD01001040.1, read as the reverse complement.
AGCTAAAGATGTGCTGGATGCCAAATGTTTCTAAACATCTGACATATTACAGAATGAGCTGATAGCAGATATAGTTAGAGAGATTAAATTTTAAAGTGGGCAAAATTGAGATCCAATTTAGGTAAGCATTTAAGCTAGTATTTAATTAGAATGCATTTGACTTGCATGAGGCTCATGTTGACCTGTTTAGCAACGTTTGCCTGGATTTCTATTTTACATCTGAATTACAGAAGATTAAATAAACAAAATCTTAAGAAACCCATATATGTATTGTTTAATCATAATGAAAAGAAGTACTTTAAGTGCTCCGATGCACTGCACATTTAATCCAGCTTCTGAGAAGACGATGACTGCAATAAGCACAGGGTCAGGTCATGGATCAGTAATATATGTCAAATACTATCTCCTCCTAACTTGTTCTTAAGTACCTACACTTATGGAATAGAACCATGCCTTTGAGTAAGCTATTCTACTCCTCAGCTATTAAGCACCTACTCTTAATAACTCACCTAAACTTTAATTTCTTAGCTTCAGGCTACTGCTTGACTCCAGAAAAAGCATAATTAACTTTTTAGATTTTTATGTGCTCAACTCTCTCCTAGACTATTTTAATTTAGCTGCTTTGGTCCCACGTGCACCTTTTTTGAAAAAACTTGTATAAATTTTGTATGCTTCCTTGGTGTTTTCTTCAGTTTTACTTTATTCTTTCAAAACTGTGGATACCATGGAATCAATATAGTGCAATTAATATGCAGTACGTTATCTGTTTTATGTCTTCATCTGACTCAGTGTGCTCTTTATTCTCTTTTATCCCTAGTTTTGTAATTATGGAATTTCTTCTGAGGTAAGAAGAAGCACTTCTGTACTTTTTTAATCAGAGTGGAAACCCTTCAGTAATTCACTCTGAAATGTAACAACATTCTCTTTAAAGAATAAAGGCAGCTTTTAAATAGCATAAAGGAACGGTACTATGTAGCAGATCACATCAAGTAGACATTACCATATCCAACTTCTAGAAAGTCTGTTCAAATTACTTTGCATTGAGAAAGTCCATATGGCAAAAGCCAGTATACTCTTATTAAGATGTCTGTCATAATGATGCAATGTATCTCTTTTAAGGGAATTCACTGTTACTCAAACTGCTAAAAATATTAAAAGGACATATTTTAAATACCGGCAACAACAAATGCTACTTCCATTTAAAAAGGTGCTACAAGGTTTCTGAATATCAAAAATAGCAAGAAATGTGGCCTATTATATCAAATATTAGTTTTCTTCAATTCAGTTATTTTAAACCTTCTATAAGACAATCAATACAAGAAATAAAATTATTCTATTCATTTTTTCAAAGGTTAGTGACACCTTGTACAAAACGTTCTCCTCTTATGAGGAGAGACTGCAGGAGCTGGGCCTGCTTGGTCTACAAAATAGAAGACTGAAAAGGGATCTCATCAATACATACAAATATCTCAAATATGGATATCAAGAGAATTGTGCCAGACTATTTTTGGTGGTGCCCAGCGACAGGACAAGGAGCAATGTCCATTCTCTTTACTGGGTAAATACTGCATGGAATATTTAAAGACCATGCTTACAAAATCAATTTTCAAAGCATTTGTTTGTCTTGCTGACAGTCTTTCCACTCTTAATTTGTATCTACACTTATTTGGTCCAAATCAAGATAAAAATAAAGTAATTTTTTTTGCTTTGGGTGCTTTAAAAAGAAATATTTTCCAAAGAAGCTCTCATGTTTGATCATGAAAGTCTTCTATTTAAAAAACAAATAAGGACTTTTTTCAAAAAACCAAAAATTGCAGGATTACTCTGAAACATACACTGAAATGGAAACGCAGGCCACTGGAAATGCTCTATGACATCTCAAAACTAAATAAAATACTTATTAAGCTTCAAAAAGTACAATTTTAAAATGTAAAATCAAATCAGGTTAATGCCAGTCAATGAAAATGCCTCAGTTTCAAGAACTGGAAAAAGAAATACTAAAGCAAAACTCCAAGATAAACACATTATCAATCAAGGATCAGGGAAATTAAATACAGTAAAATACAACAAACAAATTGCCAAAGGTGTTGCAAAGTGGGTGTAATAATAAAGAAATTATAATTTTAACATAACAGGACACGTAATTCCTTATTTCCACATCATCATCTACTACTGTGGAAAGTATATTTTTTAACAATTTTTCATTTCGTGTACACTCTGCACTGAGTTTTTTTACATGAAGGAAGAGCAGTTTGGTACTCACATATGGCCTTAAAACATAACTTTTCAGTGCTGAGAGAAGTTTTACTCACAAAATAAATTCACATATTCCCTACAGCTTGTAAGGAAGAGGTTTTATATGAAAGAATTTCCTATTATGGGATGAAAGAGATTAGCATGTATTAATTAAGATGTAGTTACATGCTTCAAATGCTGCTCCTGAAAACATGCAGTTTTTCCTGCCAAGGCTTATTTATGTATCCAGCAACTTATATTACTTCTGTGTATGAAGCACATATTAAATAGCCATTTAAGTAGAGATTTTAAAAGCTTTTTGAATTCAAAAGTCAAGGCGTATGTTCAAAGACATACATCACCTAGGTATATAATTGAAAAGGCCAGACTTTCAAAAATATTGAATATATCTTCAGTAGGTTTTCCAACATAGTTCTCTATTGAGATCACAAATTATGCCAAAGCATCTTGCAGTCACTAATTAAATGTAGGTTTGCCCATTTTACTGATGCAGAAGCACAGAGGAATTACATAAATTACAAAACAGAGGTCAGTATCCCAGCCAAGAAAAGGTCCCAAAACACCTGACTTTCAACCGTTAAGAAATGTTTGTCTCCACACCATGCTCAAACACAAAGGAGAACAGTCTGTTCTCCAATACTGCTGCAAATTTAAGCATCTAAAAATTACTTTGTCTACTTTATTTTTGCATTTCCTAAATTATATAAAAAACATCAGGTTCCATATAATGTAAACTTGGGTTTCTTTCTAGTAATAAAATGAAACACTTTTAACTTTTAAATATTTTAAATGTAAACTGTGGTTTTAACTTTCAGGCACTAGAACCTGTTGTAAGCACAAATTAAACTTTAATTAAATTAATAGGAATTTTGAGTGTTCTGCATGCATAGTTTAGGATTGTATAATTTTATAACAAGACTGACGTGATCAGATGGCTTGATTTTAATAGTTACCATCACATTAAGTAGATTACTAATTACAGTATGAGTTCCAGAGAGAAAACCACAATTAATGAACATATGATCCAAAGTCTTTCAAATTTAGTGAACTGTGCAAAGTCTGACACATAACATGCCAAATGCAAGTGGGACAGTGAATGAGGAGGGTGAAGTGGAGCGTGTTGTGAATTCATGTAAAATTTTATTTAAGCTGTTAATTCAGCCCCAGTATGGGTCAATCATGAGGAAAACAGCTGCAGCTGAAGTCAAGAGAAGCTGTTCTTTGAATACCTGTGGCACTATATATGATGGTAGCCCATTCCAGTGTCTTACCTCATCTAGGTCCAGAGGATGGTGAAGTACATGCAAAAACCAAGAAATTTTTGACAAAACTAAATGCCCACAGGGCAGAAGAACATAATATAATAGAGGGTATTCCCTAACTGTTCTCTCCAAGTTTTACTTGGTGTGATTCATGGGGCTGGTTCATGGTGTGATTATTGGGGATGTCCTGTGCAGGGCCAAGAGTATGAGGACTCGATCCTCAGGCGTCCCTTCCAACTCAGAATATTCTATGATTCTGTGATACTTTTGGAGGAGAATCCTGGCCCATGAGAATATGATGCACAGTGTCCTCTAAGATCAGGTTTCCAAGAAGTTGTGATAGAGACTGCAATTTTGTTTTTTAATTTACCTGTTTCTAAACACTCCACATCATAAAAAATAACAATTATACAATTGCCTCAAATTCAGTAACATGAGCTCAAATATTGAGAAAGCAGATGGGTTTCCAACACTCCTCAACTAATGAGAAATTTCATAGTGGCTGACACTTTTCCTTCTTGAAAAAATTCTAATTAGCTTTCTAATATTTTTTTTTATGCTTAGATCTTAATCTTACAATTACACAGATGCTTGTCTTCATATGAATACTTTCAGCCAAGTGTGTGTCAGAAGACAAAGTTCTTAATTTTTTACAAAAATAATATTGTCTTTTCTGCTTGCTTTAATTCCATCTTTCATCTAGGTCATTTCAGTTTTCAAATGTTCCTGTGCTGGCTTTCCTAAGTAAACATTGCAAGTGCCTTTAACTCATGTGTGCAGAACAGTATAACATGCTAGAAAAAAAAGTAAATTACTGAGTTGGTTTTGGGTATTTTTGGTTTTGTTTGGGGTTTCTTTGTAAGAACCAGGCATTATACTACAAATAAAATCAGGAAACTGAATATAAAAGAAGTTAATTATACTGTTTTCACCCTAAAAATTAAGAGAAAACAAATGAAAAAATAACAGAAAAAAGTTTCTAAGATGTACGTCACTAGACCCAACCCCAAAGTATCAGATTTTGCAAAAGTGAAACTGACTTAATATTTCCATTACTAATCTGTAGCTATTTTTCCTTACTTTTATATTTTCTACTTCAGAAGATCCAGGGGAATGATTTCTTTCCTCTTGGGGAGATCAGAACGTTTTATCTTCAGTGTCATGAAATTACAAAACATATGCAACATCAAAAGTAAAACTTTGTGCCTTTGATCTCAGAATCAGAACAGACATACTGCCTGTAATACTAACACACACTGCCTTTTCACTTTCTTTTATGTTTAGAGTAGACTTGCGTGGCCAGAGAAAGGCAGTTATGGTTTTGTGAACTCCCAATTTTCAACCAAGAGGTCCAGTGCAGATATACAGTTTTAAAGGACCTCTGCAGTGTATAAGAAACTGGAATGCTATGGAACTCTCTCTTACTGTACAGTCTATTCAGAAGAAAGTAGGAAGAGATAAGTGTTGGGTGAAAGGAGGAAGCTCACAAAAATATGCAAAATGATAGCTTAGTAAGATCTTCTAGGGAAATAAATGGACTTCTCTCATTGCAAAGAGCTATAGAGTTGAGCTCACTGAGATAAAGCAAGGCACTATGCTTCTGCAGGCTCATCAATATTTCTGGTTTGTCATTAGTAACGACTTCATATTTTCAACGTTTTCCAAAACATATAGAATACCCCATGGAAACATAAAACATGAAAACTCAAAGAATTGTAAAAGTAATGTTAGCAAAGCTTTGAAAACTGGAATTTCTATCATAAACTGATGTTATACCACAGCTGTGTCATTAAATATTCTTTGGCCACTATAGATAGGTTGGAAGACAGTCTGGCACAATTCTTTCTGGATTTTAAGCAGTATGGCCTATCTTTTTGTGAGTGACAGAATTAACACATATTGTTATTCACAAGTACTTGTCAGAGGTTACTGCCACTAAGAAACCTTTAATGAGTTGTTCTCGGAACTTTTTTCTGTTCTGTTTCACCTCCACTCTTCCGAGGCCTCAGATACATAGCAAAATAAACCTGAATCACAGCTTACCTTCTATGAAGAATTTGTACAGAACTTACCAATACCAAAACCATTAAGAGCGTGTGACCAAAACAGAGTACTTTAAAAATTAATATGGCAGTCTTTGGTACTTCAGCAATTAAAATTAAAGGTGTGAAGTTGAGGAAACAAGCTGTCTTCCTTTTTTTGCATTTTATGGAACTACAGAAATGAAGTAGCTGAGGTTCACTCCTCAAGACTGACGAAAAGGGTCCACTGCCTAATTGAAAATAATCAGTAGTTGTTTTAGACTACATCTTGGTAAATGAAGAAAGGCTTTGGCATTCAAACCATAACCAAAAGAGCTGGTAATGGGATATATACTTGGCAATCCAGCTAATTGCTTCTTACTGTCGTTCTCCATTTTCCAGTTCAACTCCTGTTGAAACACTAACTGGCTGAGATAGTTACCGTGAGTAAACAGAAACTGTGTTCTATAGTTGCGGTAGATAAACCCTACAAACACCTGAGCTTGAGTCAAAGTACAATTCTCACTGTTCAAGACTCTCTTGTAAGTCTTCAGACATCTAAGGTCAGGTAGAAGTCTGACCTTTAAATGAATCAGGAGGTGAATATGATCTTATTATTAGCAGAACGATAGTTATTAAAACTGTGATGGTGCCTTAGGCTTCCAGAGTGCTCCCAGCTCTCTTGCATGAGGTGCTCAAAAAGTGAGTAACCCATATATGCAATTCTTTCCCCAAACATCTTATAACCAGTGTAGATAAAACAATAAAATATTCATATAAAAACTCAGGCAGACCATTTGACAAACATAGTAATAAAGCAGACATATCCCACCATCCATTTAGTAAGTGCACAGACTGGTTGAAACCTATGGCAGAGAAAACTAAGAACACGCTATACAAGCCACCCAGTAGAAAAGCCCCATGTGCGAGAGCACAAATACACTTGATCTTCTGGTTTTGTGCAACACAATGAAAACATAAAACTCTATTGAAACATTTTATGAGAAATTTACTTCTTTTTTCTGTCCAAAACCAAAAACTTTCATCACAGAAGGAACTGAGTCATTACAGAGAAAGGATTTCAAAAAATAAGCAAGCTGTTGGAGATGGCCAGCAATCTCTGTAACTTACTGTTTCCTTACAATATAGATTTTGCTAGATGAGTTTGTAGCGGCCCTTATCATCTATGCAAGGGAGCTGCCTGCCCCTGAACTGTACTGTCAAGCCAATCCTACAAAAGCAGTTATGGAATCTATGGAAATGCTGAGATCCTGGACACCAGGTAATTGTTTCAAACCTGTTGAAAGACAACTCAGGTTAAAATTTAAGAGAGAGATGTAAAATTACATCCATCACGGTTTTGCTGTAATTTTTTGTTCTGATATCAATATTTAAAAGTATGAAAAAATGCAGTCTCATTAAATTTAATGTCAAGTATATTTTATTAGGTGTTTCGAGGAGCTGGAGGGAGGAGGCTACTTCTCATTTTCATCTGGGTTTGTCCTTATGGCCAAGATGACACACTGTGGTGTTGCCTTTCTCTGGGCTTAGAATTAAAACCCAAACATGGTTAGAGGGGAAAAAGTGTTTTATCTCTGTATTTATTTAAGGATCCTCAGGTGCACCACAACCAGGTAGAATGCACTGAAATGCACCCCAGAATGCACATCGGAAATGCACACACATGATGATTCATGCATACAGTTACAGACCTTGCAAATTAGCATATCTATCAAAGATTCCCCAATGAGAGGCTCAAGAGAAGCCCCCCTCCTGGATGGGCTTATCTTAGTTTATAGAATGTGTTCTGGAGAGGACCTTGGTGTCTGGCGCTTTCTGACCCCCAACTGCGAGGCTTCCAAGATGTTTCATCTCCTGGCTTAATGGAACTTTGGGTCTAAGCTAGTTATCAGACTTGGGGAATTACAAGTATGTGGGCTAAAGGTACTAAGGATACATAAAAGCTATATAAAAGGATATATAAGAGGGGTATATGAAAAAGCAAAAAATCATCATGGCATCAGGGGTACTATAGGTACCTTGTTCAAACATGCATATTTTAATTTGCATATGAACTCTAACCTGTAGAAAGACAAATACTATCCTTGGTTAAAAACAATATTAAAAAAAAAAAACCAAGACTATGGAAGAGAGATAATGTCTCCCTTCATTAGAAGACAATATAGTGGCATGAGTATGGACTTGCCACCTAGAAATGGAGATGCTCTTTTCATAAGTCTGCATGCCCATGAGGAGGGTATGCTGGTCCTCATGGGGCCCAGCCTTCCCTGCTGTGAGATGGACTGACTCGGTCTACAGCCGTAGCTGCCTGAAAATGTTGTTAGGCAACATCCCAGGCAGGTTTCTTCTTCCTTCTTTGAAAATTTAAATGTGTTCAGTTGCTCAAGAATGGCAACACGCCCTGACATAGCGGATGGCCCTCCTCTTCACCACGGCTTTGTGATCACTCTCTCCCATGCTGCCTCTTGAACAGCCCAAGGCAGCTCGTAGTCTATTTAATCAACACCAGCAGCGCTTGCAGACAGGCATAAAGCACCTCCTGCTCTGCATGGGACACCACAACCAACCTCCCATAAGCCTGGTGCCTCTGGCACAGGAGGTACAAATGGTTGTGCCATGTCTGCTATGCCGGTGAACAACACAGAGGGCTCAGAGGGGCATACCGCGCTTCAAAGGATTTTGAAGAGATTTCAGTGGTCCAGACAAACACTAGTGCTTGGTCCAAGTAACAAAGACTTTCTAAAGCTGTCCAAGTTGTCCTTTACCAGAAAGCATCACCAAAATGCTATTTAAATTTTGAGACAAAATGCATGAGCTACTCTTTTTTGCTTGCAGCTTTGGTGGCCTTTTTAAGTTAGAGCCTAGTTAACTATTCTCTGCATTAGGGCTCTGTTTGCTGTTTTCTTTCTCTGCAATATAAGAAGTTGCTTTTCAGTTCCTGCATAATTCACAATGATACAACAATGAAAAAAACTCTGACAAAACCAAACAAAAACAAAATGTTGTGGTCCTTAATTTAGATTTAAATCAGGATGGCAGAGATTTCATCTTCAATGCAATTCCAAATCACAGACTGTAGTGTTAGGAAGCTCACATATTTTCAACAGAAATGCTGAAGTTTATTTTTCTTTCCTTAAGTATTTGTCTGCCAGATAAGTATGCTAGGTACAGTTTTCATCGCAGCACTGTTCCAACAACTCCAGATTAAGAGTTCTTTACCAAAGCAACATGAAGCAATTCATCAACACAAAGAAAATGTATTGGCTCTCTGAAGAGTATCTGGCTCAAAACCAGAGATACTACACTACTATAAACTAAACTATGCAACTGTGTCCCTATTCCACATTACCTACCATGCTGTGTGAGGAATATATCAAAGTTGAAAAGTTTAACTTTTTAAATAAACACAAGAGATGAGAAAATTCTTCAGAGACTATAAAGCAAACAGGTTTATATGACCTGAATCTGGTATAGACCTATTCCAGCCCCACTCAAAATGAGAGAATCTTGTGCCCACATGCACATAGAGGGCCTGATACCAATCATATGAGTGGGATGAAGTATAATGGTCATAAACCTTACCACAAGAAAATTCTCATTTTTATCTCATCTTATACCATACATAATCATACATGATTTTTTTCTGATCAGGATCTGTTTGATGATCCATCCAGTTGTATAATATTGAATATATTAAAAAAATACATTTCAGACAGGGAAACACATGGCAAAGAGGAGACTGGGGGCAAGAGACTCTCAAAAAAGAATTCCCAGGAGGTTAAGTACAACTGTGGAAACAAGATTTCTCCAATCTGACTCGTAGCACATCTTGGGGACAATTAGCTAAAGTAAACTTCTTTCTTTTGTGAATATCCAGTGGTAGTTACATAGAGCAAGCATAAGAATTCTTTTCTGGAACATTAATGGTAGGACTCTTAAGGATTTATTAAACTTCATTTAAAAATCACATATACATTAGAGGAAAATTATTCTTTTCACGTACTGTGTCCTACTTTGAAAAAACTGCTCTTCTAAAAATCATTTGCAGTTAATAGAAAGAGAGTATTATATACAACAGCAAGAATCAGAGCAGTATCAGGTGCACTCCTTTGCACTAGATTTGGTATTATGGAACAGGAGGAGGCAATGCTGCAAGTTGAACAATATGTTACCAGGTCTTTTTAAGTTTATTAGGTCTAAATGAAAAACCTACTAGCACCTGTTGAGAGCTGCAGTCCTAAGATCTGAATAGTTTTATCAGTTACATGGAACTTCTTATTTTTTACAGAAATATCCAAGGTTACTTGCTCTCTCTTAATAAAATAGTAAGCCATATGAACTGCAAAATCAATTTTGGTATATTCATAAGCTGTGAAGCCTGTCCAGGAGGCCAGCTGCCAATACAGGAAAAATCAATGATATTTCCAAGTAGCATCACATGTGTGCTGTTTTTCAATAAACCTGTGAAGCCAGAATTTTCACTTATGTAAATCTAAAACAGTCTAGAAGATTATAAATATCTACTCAATATAGTGAACATGCATTAAAAATATTTTGTGCTTATCACATTAATTTCTTTTAATATTGCCAAATGTTATGCTGCTGTCCTGGTAACCTGGAGATTGGTTTAATTTCACAGTCAGGTGGGCTGAGTGTTAGTGTTGCAGTTACTCAGCAGGTCCCTGTAGTGGCAGCAGCAGTACTTGTTTTTTTTACAATACAATAGCAGCTGCAAGCTCTGATCTAGCAATACGCAAAAGGAACTGGATGGCTATTCCTGAACCTCTCCAGCAAGTTTTCTGTATCTCCTCCAGACCAAATGTAGTAGACCATAGCTAAGGACTTTGTGAGCTTATTCAACAAGCCATTAGCTGGCTTGTGACTCTGATGACTTGAGAAAATTAATAAACATAGCCAATAAAATAGTTTTTAAAGTCTTTGTTATAGGCTATATCTCCCTTTCTTCTCTCTTTCTCAATTTTATAATTGAGAATCATCTTTTTTATCCAGGTGAGTTATATGTTAAAGAAATAAGACTGTAATAGCCACTGTTACTGCCATATAAGATCACAAAATACTGATCTGAGTTGGAAGGGACACACAAGGATCATCAAGTGCAACTCTTAAGTGAATAGCCCATATGGGGATCAAACTCACAACCTTGGCTTTGCTAGCGCAATGTGCTGACCAGCGGAGGTAATAGTTTGGGCTGCTACAAATCTGCGAAAAGAGCCCAAATCAACTGCCATGAAAGCTCAATTCTTTTAATCATATAACAAATTAGATTGGAAGAGACCCCTGGAAGTCATCCAGTCTCACCTTATGTACATCTATATGGTCTTTTCAGGAGATATCTTACTTTTCCTCTGCCACTTGGGTGGCTTGTTAGACATGGAGAGAGGGAATAAAAATCTTCTTCCCAGAAAAGCTGAAAGACCGCCTGCACTTGAAGCTACTATTCAGAGAACAGCTGACACCACAGTGTTACGTGGCAGGGGAAAGGTCACAAAGTGTGGGAGCCAGTGAAAGGGACAGACCCCGAGAGAGCTCCCCAGGTTAAAGTGACTAAAAAAGCCTCCTCCAGGATGCCCTGTTGTGTTATGGAAATGTATCCCAGTTCTGCTTCCCCAGTTGGCCTCTCCACCCCCTTGTACCTTGTCTGCTCCTTTGGAAAGTTCTCCCTTTCCCACTCTCCCACCGGACCTTGTTCCCTGCCACTCACCCAGATTTTCCCATTGGCTCCTGTACCCTAATCCCGCCTATGTACTACCCCTGCTGCTTTCCCCACCCCCGTATATAGGCTGAAAATTTCCATCCCCCTTGGTCTTTGGTGCTTGGTCCCCTTCATGCATGGGGCTTGAATAAACCTGTGCCATGAAATTCCACACAAAGACCCTTCCTGCCTCTTTGCCATCGGCTTGTCGAAGAAGCTATCCGGAGCGTGTGTGTGCGTCTGTGTGAATGCAGTGGCTGCTGAGAGACTTCTGTTAAAGTCGGATCCGGAGGTCGCAGTACCCCACCAGAACACCCCCCGGATCCCGACAACAAAGATACTGTTGTCTTGACTAGCTACCCTCTTTCATGTTAACTCTCCTTAAAATCTTCCAGAGGTACTGTGAATCAGGCGCAAAGGTGTCCAGTAATTTTCATTTAGGTGAGTGACTTCTCACCACTCATACATTGCTCTGCTTTAAATCACTATTCCACTCCTATGTTATTCTGTCTTCATTAAATATTCATGTCTAAATTTGATTTTAATTTCATCTCCATTGTTCACTGTCACTCACCAAGATCTTCATCAAGCAACTGGCAAAGATTCAAATGGATCAACAACGCAACGTTAATGTCCATGAAAATATATTAAGAAGTATTTTTCATTGTACTTCTAAGCTAATGACCTTGCAAGGCACTTTTTAAATCTCATTTTCAATAGTTCTTATTATTCTTATTTCCTTAGTTATGTTTTCATTCCAGCATATCACCTCTCTTTTTACTCCTCTTCTAAACATTATTAAAATGAAGACATAAACTTAATTATGTGACACCCCCCTCCCCCAAAAAATTGTATTTTTTTAATCAAAAATAGCAGGCTGTGGGTCTTACACTCAGAAACACTTCCCTTTGTAGAAAAGACTTATGGAATAATAAAATAATTTCCTTCACAGAAGGAAATAAAAGCTTCTAAAAATCTGCAAAAGTACAAGTATTTCCTATATATAAGCTCTAAAGTTCAAGTGTTAGCAAAAGGTCTACCAGAACTGATATTCATGCTTTGAAGCACTAATATAATTTGTATCGATTCAGTCAATAAAATCCATTAATGAAATGGAACGTTCACATGACTAATTAAATCAATAGAAGCAGTAATACTAATGCAGACTTGCATCAGTGTCTAGAAGCCAGTATCATCATCCAAGCCTAGGTAGAAGCAGCCACTAAAATGGGGTTTATGCCTTGATGATTTAAACTATAATTATCTTTGCTTCCCTTTTGTGTACTTTTTCACTATTATAGTTAAGTAAACTGAAAATCAGAAGCACGATAGCTTTGCATCAATTAATATTTGTAACAATAAACTTGTTTTCAGTATACATCATCTTGAAAGTAACTATTGAGGTGATATAATTTTATTTGTGGGGATGTGCATTTTGGTTTTGTGATGTTTGCACAGAGGCTTGTGTGGGACTAGTAAAAATTGGCACTTATGTACTACAATCACCAAAGAAAGCCAGGACTTTCCAACAGCAATCAGAAGTACAAATTAATAAACAATAAATAGACTCACATATGCTCACAGAAAACAACTGCCTGCTTCAGACACCACTATCAAACAGCAGCTTATTATCAAATATCACATGTAAGGTATGTAGATGAAAAACAGTTCTTGTTTACAGACAAATGTAATGACCTTGCATTTGCAGATATACATTCTATATCAAATAAACCTCTGTTAGGTTTTAAGATTAAGTAGGAAGAAAATTATTTGGATATTTTAAAAATCTAGTATTCCCAAAGTGGAAAGAGCAAACATGCTGCCACTGAAGGTTATGAACCTTAGGTCCTGGCAGCTATGAAAAAACACATAGCAACTTGTGAGAATAAAATTCCCAGGATTACTGTTCTGGCAAAATTCCAAAGATTTAATTGTTTTCTTGCTACTTGAAAATCCTTCAGGGTTTATCTTGGATTATTTATTCTCCATATTCTGATCAATTGTTTTATATATTCCAATATCACTTCCAAAAAAACACAGCTCACTGCTCAGTAGTGTTCTTACGAACTTTCTGTTCTAATTTTGCAAAGTGTCCTGCAATTAATGAAAATATTGAGTAGAAATACTTTTTATGCTACAAACAATGCATATAATTACCTAGTTTTTATCCACCATGCTTAGCTTTATTGAAACATGTCTCAGGAACTACATCAGTTTCCACTTCTTTAACTACTACAAGCTCTGTAGTTTCTCTGAAATTGAAATAAATCACTGAAACCTGCACCAGAAAAACTTGCCTACTTTTGTCCTGTCTCTCTGCCTTAGTGGATCCTCATTAAAGGCAGGAAAGGTAGGGAAATCATAGCCATTACTCTGTCTGTGGCAAAATTCCCAATCATGTCACAGAGACTGGGTTTTTTCTTACAGGTAAGATGTTTTCCAGGACTGAAAAAAAGCTGGATCACGTGGAAAAAGTTATCTTCGAAAGTGGAATACCTGTAAAGTTTGTGAAAACCTGTTCATAGCAACAACTTCAACCCAGTCTGGAAACTATTTGCAGGAAAGCAGGAGAGCCTTAAGTGTGAAGGTCAGTACAACCAGTACAATACTGGCTACTCATGCTGGCAGAATGCTGATGTAGTATCAGAGGTGAAATCCAATTCATTTTGGGTGATGAACAAACTCAGGTGTCTGCATGTCATTTTAATATCACCACTTTTCATTTCTGAAATGCTTTAAATGATGCAAGCAAGAAGATGCCGTAATATATAGCAAAGATATACAGATTGCAATGAACTGTCTTGACCAGATATATTTCAATTATATTTGCTGAGTCTGAAAGAAATTAATTTATTTGTATGAAGTGACATAGTATTTCAAAAACTTGGAAACTTTAGATAAGGTAGTGAAACTACAACTATGAGTCCCTGAATTCTCATGTCAGCTAACTTATTCATGATGTGAGATGAAGTTCAGGCAGCATCTGAATGCTGCAGTACAGACACACTCCGTACCACTGGGAAACATTTGCCCATCTTGTCAGAAGTGTAATTCACTTGAGTCTTGCTCAAAAATGCCCTTGTGTTTCAACCAAGCATGATGATGTGACAACGTAATGAAGATGGTGATGGCTTAGGTAGAATGGAATGCCTCCAGTCCATTTAGCTGTGGCCTATGGGATAGGATGAGCTTTTTATGTTTTGACAGGAGAGCAAAATACTTTTTTCTTTCTTCTAGCATATTTTAACTAGAAAGCTAAAACTCTTCATTTCTGATTCACAGAAATTCTTAGACACTGTGTTAAATACATTCCAACTCAAAACACTAATGTATTGTCTCAGGTACCTCTTGTAATCCATATTCGTTGAATAAAAGCCTTCCAAGTTGGACAGCTGAGTCTACATTCATAGCTTTTTCTTCCCCTCCTGGTGCCCTACATGGCCAAGCTAGCATGAAGTACAGAATATCGATTAGAAGTGTACTATGGATTCCTTGCGCTGCAAGTTAAATTACCGTATACTGTATATTTTTAATTTCCCACATATAACAATAAACATGATTGATTCTTCAATTTCAGAGCATCGTTTTGGCAATTAAGAAAATAAATACCCTTTCCATGTACAGCTCGCTTTTTTTTCTAAATAAATGTCTGCAGTGTATTAGCTCTTGTGTGACAGAAAAATAACTACCTACCCCTCTCCCTGTAGGCCTCATTCCATTTTCTATTTATTTTTTTTTATTTATTTAGGACCTGCCATTCATTTTCACACCTAACAGTAAAAACCTCTGGACGTGGTTGTTGTGAAGAGGATTATCTTTCAGATCAATGCTGAAATTGATTCCAAACCATGCTATTTATCAGCCTGAAGCTAAAGCACTAGGAGTCAGGAAATATTTCCTCTCCTTCAAATCCCTTCCTATTCTGCTGTTGGAAAATCACAATACTATGGTCTTCATTAATACACACTACTTCTATTCCTTGTGCATGTGGAATATTAATGTCAAATAGACTATGAGGTTAGTTGCATTATCAAATTCGGTTCAGAAAGAAACAGATTAAGGAAACAACAGCACGATTAAGTTTTGCACCACTGCTGAACAGTTGCTGATGCTAACTAGGAATATAGCCTTACTATGACATCTGACATTAACGACTCCCCTCTCTATTTCACATAAAATACACTGTAGACTTTTATCAGCATCATGTAATGATACAAGAAATACACATTAAATGTCTCTTTACAAAGCCACGCTTACATACTTGTTTTTTGTTGCTGAAAAAAAAAGAAAAAGAAAAAGGCCTGCTATATTTCATGCTTATGTACACAAGCTACAGAAAATTAAAACTAAGAGATTCACCAAACTATCTAGGCATAATACAGCAGTCATACAGATATGCAAGGTCAAATCAGTTAAACCCTATCCTGCTCCTCTGATTAACAATCTTCGTGATGAACAATTAGGGACAATCTGATGAATGGCGAAAGTTAATGAGAGTCTTTCAATTTATTTCAGGAACTATATTAAGCCTTTATTTGTTTGAGACTGTGGTGACACTGTTAGCTCATTATGACATTACTTATATTGTCTATTAATACTGTCTGAAAGTATGGGACAAAGCCTGTGGTGAAGTTTACAGTAATGTAGTATGTAAGTTTCAAATAAATAAAAATTATAGTGCAATTTACAATATGCAAAGGCACACAAAGTGTACAGGAATTTAAAATAATGTCAAATAACATGAATATATAGTGAATATAATGATGATAATAAGTAGTTAGATTAAGCAACACTGGTTTCTTCTCACTTTGTTCCTTTTATAAGAGAAAATCTGCAGTTTGTGACTAAGAATTTAGAGTTTCAATGGCTCTGCCAAGTGCCTCAATGGCAGAATGGGGATGTTTTGAATTCCACTAGAGATGCAAGCTGAAAACATTTAATTAATGAAAGCTTAATATTAAATAAATTGTGCTAAGTTTAAAGTGGGTAATAAATTCATATTTTTCAAATTCAGACAGTAAATTTAACATCCATTGCCAAAGACCTCAGAAGTATTTGTAGGAGTCCTTCTGGGAGCAAAGACCTGACTCAAAGTTTGTTGAAATAATGAAAGTAAACAATAGCTAATTTTGATCATTCGAGATACAATATTTAACGTTTTTGTGGCAGATTTAAACTCTTGAGTTTCTTTTAATATATCTCCTAATTAATCTTTAGGATATATGTAAGTTATTTTCACCAATTGTCAGACGATTATAGATGTGGTTTGATAACAAAAGATATCCATAAACCATTCTTAGGGTAACTGGTAGAATGAATCCCCTACTTTCTTGCTTGAACTTCAACACTAATTAGAAGATGTAACTTTAAAGATGTGCCCCTAATGAAGCACGATGACCACTGCAGTTCCCCTCTGATGCTAGAGGTGAACCTTGTGGCTTGTATCACTGCTGTGCTCTCTACCTAATTCTGTAAAAACCAATGCACCTCTTCTACAAACAGCCCCAAGTTTACCCAAATCAATTACTGACATGTCTAGAAAAAAATCAATGACCCGCAAGGACACAAATATAGCAAGTGCATGTAATTTTTACCATCTACTATCAAGATTCATATTGAGCTTGGAAAAACAGCAAACAGTACATAATAAAAAATTTTGAACTATTTAGTAATCAAATCACTTCATGGGTACACCAAGGGAATATGAAACCTCTTACCATTAGCCAACCCAGTACATTTTTCAGGATGATCACATTTTTCTTTACATTATAATTATTTGTCTTTATCTTTTTAATTTAAATTGCTCCAAGCTTCCAAAAAAATGTGCAGAAAAGTAAATCTGTAAAAACAAGCCCCTCAGCTTTGGGCTTTCCACCTTCAATTTCAGTTTCTTATATGTACTATTAATCTCAAAACAGAAAGAAAAAGAAAGCCATACTTTTCACAAATTATGTTCTTCCAGAAACATATGCAGCAAATGCAGCCTGGTGCACTTATTCATATTTAGAACAGCAAAGCACTCAGAAAGATGGAAGTCTGCAATTTTTTATGATTGGTGTTGAATGCACAAACACTTATTTTAAGTATGATCAGTACAACCCAAAATTCCTAACAATGCTTTGTGTTATTCATGAATTATTTTGACTTTTTCATAGAGGAATGAAAAGAACAATGTTTTCAGAGTTCACAGAAATTCATTTATGTCAATGAAAATAAAATCATATTTAAAGGGCTTTTGTTTCCAGTAGAAGTGAAAAATTATACACAGTGTCTCCTAATAGGAAGTAAGCTGAACTAAAATAAGTCTTATCACACATATACACAGAATGATTGGAAATTCATATTGAGAATTGCAGCATTTCATTTCTAAGACAATACTCTTAAAAGCAGCTCACAACATTTCATCAAACTACTAAAAATATACTTATTTATGTTAAAAATACAAAATGAATGTTTTGTACAGATGGGTTTGTTTTGGAAACTGCTATTTAAGTATCTTAACTATGTCTTGAGCATATTAGTAAAGAGCTATCACTAAACCATGCCTGTTAGTGGGAAAATGTTGGACAAAATGGCATTATTATTATTATTATACAGTAGATTCTTAGCAACAAAATCTCTAAGGAAATTATTGTACTGATTTACACAGCTGTGACTAGGGTGTGAGACTTTTACTTTTGGAATAATATGCTGCTGTTGGTTACTTTTTATCCCATTAAGCAATTACTTCCCACTGTAATTCTTGACTCATTGGTCTGTCTACTTATTTCTAATGCAGATATAAGGAAACATTACCCAGATAAATGTGATCTTACAGCTACATATCACATTTAATAAAATCCCATTAGCCAAGGAAAATGCATCAGTTAAGAAATTATCAGAGACCCACAATGTCTCAGTAACTTTATAGCTTAATTTGAGTTAGGGTTGAATCCCTTACTCCAGCTTTCAGGGGATAGCCGAAGGCTGAAAATTACTCCTTTTAATTAAATGTTGAGCAAAAAATTGTCCATATTCACAGATATTTGCTATATCTGTAACTACAGGCAGACATATTTCCAAATTATGATGCAACACACTGCTCAAGATCCTGGACTTAACTTAGAACATTTGGGTTTTACGCTTTGCTACAGTCCTGCTTTGTGATCTCTGAGCAATCTTTCACCATTTATATTGAAAGCCCTGATACCTAAATCTACGTTACCTAGATGTGGTAACATAGGGTATCACCATATCTAACTTTAAGGCACCTGATCACAACATGGAATTTATAATCTAGGTAAGCATGCAAATGACCTCTATAAGGAAAGCTTATATAGGGCCTGAAATCAGGATTCACAACCAGGCTGCAAAGCAGAAATTCACGTGGCCTAGACACTGCGAGATACTGTCCTTGTGTAAAGCCATGCAGATGGAAGAGCTACCAGTGAATAAAAGGTTTCCAGCCTTGAAACCAAACAAAACTGTGTCAGAGCATCAATTCACCGGAACTGAGTAGTTCTGCAAAGTGCAGGGTTAATTGGCCCAAGCAGTGAGGTGAGCTACTGAAGGCATGCAATTTTCAGAACATGAGCTAGAATACCTATGCTCAGTGCTGCACTGGAGCAAGTAGAGTATCTTTACAGAGCGCTGCACTGCACGACATAGGCAGGTTTAACAAAAGGGGGAGAGGATGTTCTTCAGTGGTTAGGTTTCTACAACAGACCTGTAGATAAACAACTAAAAGAGATTTGGCTTGTTACCTTCTTTTTATTTAAATAAATGAAAAAATATCCCTCTATAGATAAAGACAACCAGCTTAGTTGGCTTTGCAGATGAATATGAAAAACGTATAAAATTAATACCTTGGAATACTGATCAAAGTTCTGAGATACTATGATTAGGTCTCCATTCATCTGAATTAATTTAAATTTATGTTTCCCATATCCCACAGTTCCTTAATCACTTCATGCTCGGTTCCTTAACCACCAAGCGAAAAATCCATGCCATTCTCAGTCTGTTTACCTCAGGTAAATGCTGAAGTGTGTGAAGAGATAAAAGTCCACAGAGATAAGAAAAAAGGCATTGTGATTTAGTATCTCAGTGAATGAGGTCATGCACCTGAGAACACAGGTGAGTAGAGGCCAGCATTATTGTACAACTTTGGTTTTAACATTTATCAATCTTTACATAAAATACACAAATGGTAGTTAGAACAGGGAACAAAAGTCAGGGTTTTCACTTTATGAAGAATACTAAAGCTAGGTGCCTCACAAAGGCAAAGCTGATCACATTGCTTCCAGCCCCACGAATCTGCTATTTCTGGTTGTGCTGTGTCCTTTCTTCTTCAAGAGAAGGGAGGAAAGATGAGTCTGCCATGACAATCTCATCTCTACTCCAGTGACCAAGAAGTGGCCAATCCTCTGAAAGGTTAGTGTTTCCACTACTACAGACTGAAGCATGTTTACAATGGTGGTTATTGATTAAATGCTGTAACCTCCATGTTACAACATAAATGGTGGACAGAACAATTACTGAGACTGACATGCTGGAATCTGATATGTTACTACATGCATTAGGCATGATCTAAGGATTTCTGCTGCTCTAGAGTGGAATATCTGGTTTATGAACTACAGAACAGGTTTAGGTATCACATAGAGGCATATAGAAGATGCAGCATCCCTAGATGGTGAGTACTTCGAGTAGGTTCAATTGCAGATGTGTAAGCATGTAAACAATTTAACTGTCAGAAAACAAGATACTAGTCCACATTTGATGGATCACATACTTAGATTTGACATATGAATTTGTCCTTTATCCCAGGACAGGATCTAGTACCATGGCTACTCATGGGTGGTATTGTTTCAATTTTTTATGACAGTGATTAGGTAGATACATAGAGAGATAGAGATATTGACAGCACAGTGCTATTAAGAGTAGGTGATGCTCAGCCCTGGTCCTCTCACTTTCCTGTGGTAAACTCCTCAGAG
Source organism: Rhagologus leucostigma (assembly GCA_013397725.1). Taxonomy (NCBI): domain Eukaryota; kingdom Metazoa; phylum Chordata; class Aves; order Passeriformes; genus Rhagologus; species Rhagologus leucostigma. The sequence goes on along the minus strand of VZTD01001040.1, from coordinate 327,659 downwards.
CAAGAACTATTCTGCCTGTGTTTAAGGCCACTGATTCCGCTTCAGTTCCCTGGAAAATAAAACCTTTCATTGAATGCTGCCCTCTCTCTTATCCTGCTGTATTCCTAAAATGTCTTACATCTTTTTAAGAACACAAAAAGACAGTGTCCTTTATAAATGAGAAATAGGAGTAACATGTAAACATATTCTTGTTTAACCAGTGAAAATACAAATCTGTCCTCACCATGATGAAAAAAAGTGTTGCTTTTTGACACTGAGCATTTTGTACTACCTGTTTTCTCTTCCTCAATCTCCCTGTTAGTTCTTTGGTTTGTTGTTTTGTTTTTGTTTTTGTTTTTTTTTTTATTCACTGGTCTTTTTTCATGCCATTAGTTTTCTTTAGAACACTTTCTTAGGTCTTTAATGAGTGCTATCTTTTCATATACTTCTGGATATACTTACAAATTTGGTTTTTGGTATCCGTCAGATTACCTTTTAAAAATGGGTATCCATACATGTATCTACAAAAACTAAGCCTTCATTCAGCCTATGACAGGCAATCCAATGGTAAAAGTCACACTTAATGCTGAAAGTTTTATTAAGTTGTTTCTTTTTCAAATCAAGTGTCTCAGCATAGTGCTGATCACACTGAAAATTATCTGAGTATAATTCACTGCACTAAACCATTTTCCACAGTGCACATGCTGCTTCTCCTTTCAATGACCAAAACAAAGTAAAAAGATTAATTTCCCCAGTGCATTACTATACCTATTTAGTTGTGTCTTTCAGTTGCTTTCAGTGGGGTTACACTAGAGTAACACTGAAGCAATGCAGTGCTCAATCAACCCTAATATATGCCCCTGATAGCTTTATGTTTTATTCCAGCTCATTAACAGGCTATCTGGTATGACAGTGCAAGAAGATCATTATGTCTTAATGAGGTGATTAAAACCAAAAAATATGCAGTTGTTGCGAAATATTAGAATGGACTTCAGGAAACCCCACCAATATTTAATGTACTATTTTAATACTTTATTTGTTGCTACCTATAAAGTCTTCAAACTTCAATTATGTAGTTGTAAATTATCTATGATATAAATATTCTTCATGTAAAAGCACTCACTGATACTTTCAAATGTAGGAACTAATTTTAGAATTAATTACAGGTGTTGTTCTGATATTATTTTTATGGTGCAATGCTACGTATTTATGTTATTAATCTGCGTTTTCCAATGTATAGCATTACAGGAAGCACTATAAATAAGGTTATGCTCAAATTTGAACTTTGTACAGTTTTTTATCTGGTAACAGATATACTAGATGTTCCAAAAACATTTCAAAACCTATGCTTACAATGACACAGATTTTGAAAGTTTTAACCTGAAAGACGTATATCCAAAATCACGCAGCTACCTACCTGAGTTGAGCAGATGACTAATGATACTTCCACGACAACCTGTCTCCCTGCCCCCTAAAATTTGATAGAATTGCATTAATTCTGCTACATTCAATTTTGCCAACCCAAGAATTTCTGTAGTGTTAGGACATTTCAATGTCCTTAAATGACAAACAACAAGACCTAAATTAACTCAATTATTTCGTATGTTTTCATTTAACTGAAAGCTTTATTTATTCTGTAAGTGTATGAAAAACTTGAAACTAAAACGTAGTACTTAATAAATTTAGACACCACACTCAGTACTAAATAATAAAGAAAACATAGAAATAAGTTTGTGGCAGAAAGAAACTCATTGAAGGTACTTTCTGACTATTTGTAAAGTAATTAACATCATTTTGTACATTGAAAACTGTGTGTACATATAGGTACACATATATGTCTATATGCACATATGCCTCATCAATCATTCTGCTTACTTTCAGACGTAGATTGACCTTAAATAATACTGTAAGGAGATACTGTATGACCTATTTTCTCAGTATCTTTGGATAGAGCTCTCTGCAGAGATGGGAGGGACCATTTTTTTGCCTGAAGAATGCTGGTCTTACAGACTTGACATCTCCCTGACTTCATTTACCCTTAAGAGCTGCTTCCCATGGGTCCCAAACTAGAGTTTCCTGAATAAAGATCTTCACTCTGCTGTTCTTCCTCACTCCTGCCAGGACTTTGAACTCCATTTCACGGTCACAACATCCAAGGCTGTCACCCATTACCACATTTTCCCACAACTGTTTTTTTGCTGTTTAGTAAAGAATAGGTGGATCCAGCTGTGTATCACTCCTGCTTGACCCATCCAGTACCAGGCCAAGAAGTTATCCCCAGAACTTATCAGAAGCCTTCATGGCCAGAATGTTCAAAATCTATCAGGAGAGGTGAGGAGGAAAGAGTGAGGACCGAAAAACGAACTGAAAGGGATCTTGAACAAGCCTCACTTCCCCAGAAAATGGGTTTAATTAGCCACACAGAGAAATTTTACCTATTGTTACCAATGGAAGAGTAAAGCATAGGGACCTCTTTTAGCCCTACCAAGTACCCTTAGTTTCAAATGCTAAGCAGACAATATATTATATGCTTTACACAATTGCAACATTAAGTGGCAACTTAGAAGCACTAAACCACAAATGAAAGGGACATAAAATATAAAGTGGGTTGTTCAAAATGGAGTTCAACAGGCAAGCTATCAAACTGTCACTTTGGTTTATGGCCATATACAGGCCATAACCCAATGTTTTAGTGTACAAATTCACAATTCATGACACTCTTTCAGAAGTGACCTTAGAAACTATTCTACAGATAAACTGGGTATCTGTACCACCCAAACTAAAAGGGAAGGAAAAAGAGTGCCTTATTAACCAGGATCTAGTGGCCCAGAGAAAACTTTCCCATCTTGCTCCCAGATTAGATATTAAGAATTTACTGCTCTCCGTTCTTTACCCCGTAGCATTTGCATTTGAACAGTCATGTGTTCACAAACTGAAAATTCTGTCTATATGATGATAATTAAAAGACGCTATGCAAACATTAGATATATTTTAAATATGACAGAAGAAATTAAATTTTATTTTTCTTAGGCTAAATAAATGTTCCCCTAGAGTTAGGAATCTAAACAAAATCAAGTCGTTCTGGAGGGAAATTTTACTGCAGATGCATATATCCCCTAGTTTCATTACAAAAGTGCTGACGTATATCTTTGGCATCATGAATACAAGGCTGTATTGTTTATGTATTTCCAAAATCTTGATGGATAATTTAATTCTCTTTATCTTCCTCTCCCCTCAAAGAAAAATTAATTACTTGTCTAGCACTAAGAGAGTATCTTCTTTTTTAGGTTCTGTGACTACTATATTCTACGTTACCTAGAATGTTGAACATTTAGTGTTCACCTGAATAAACAGTATAATAATTTTTCAACAACTCTTCAAATTGATATGAATTATTTTGGTAGAAGTCTCAGTGGGATAAAGGCAGACTGATGTTAGGAAATGGTTAAGATTTTTTTTTTTTTTTGGTCTAGAATGTAATATACCACAATAGTGAAGGACCTAGAAAATGTGTGTATTTATTTTTCATCAGCTGAGCTTAACAGCATGCATACCAACACAGCTGATGTGAGCAATTTTTTGATGTGAATAGAAATACAAAAAGAAGTAGTTCTTTAGGAAAAACTGCTTGCAGCTGGACTGTATATACTGTAAGACTCTCAGTGGGTCCTCCCCACTGATCTCAGCTAGAGAATTCTGGCAGATGATGGAATTTCATCAGTCTGAAAAGTCCCAGATCACTCCATTTGATAATAAAACTATGAACTTCAGTCAGAGAGCTAAATCACCAAATACTAAGAACACAGGTCAGTTATAGTGACTTTGTCAAATTGTTACATTCAGTATTGAGTATAGCTCAGGGCAAGTGCTCAGTACAATTTCAAAGAAATGTGCAGTCTGTATTAAAATGCAATGACTGCAATATCCTGATTTAATACCTCTTCCTTACTGCTACACTACCCGGCAACTGTTTGGGCCAGCTGTTAAACTAGTTGTGTGACAATTGAAGTTGGGAAGAAAAAGAGCAGTTGAAAGTTAGTAGGCGCATGATAGTATTTGTGCTTTTGAAAAGCTCCCTCAGTGTTAGAGACCTGTCCTTATAGACACAATCAATTTGTACGTTGCTGGTTTCCCTAACTGAAATTTGAGAATGAGTCACCTGAAGACTCATGTTTTCATCTGTGCCTCAGTGATGCCCTGACGCTGAAAAAGGTATACATCTGAATCTTCAACCAATGAGACAGAAAAAATACTATTATTTGTTGTTAATTTTTCCCATGACTTAAGAAAATACACATAGACTTGGGAACTAGTTAAAATCTCTAACACCTGTTTGCTGTTGCCAGATGGCACAGTTCTCCTTAAGCAAACAAACTGCCTGATTTAGAGAAGCTGAGAACAATCTGTTTCTGGTAAAAGGTACCCCCTTCATTGATAAAGGGTTATCAATTTTCTCAGCTCTCTATACCCAGTATAATCATAACCAAGCATACTTTACAATGAATGCTTAAGAGGAAGTAAAAAACCCCAAAACTAACAACTCCAATCTCTTCCCTTCCTTGTTTATGTAGAGGTTTGTTTATTTTTTTCCAGAAAACACTGCTCATATCTGAACGGCTCTAATGATGTATGCTGGTATTAAAATGCTGGTACTAGTAACACAGCCATCACAGCAACAGACTTTAGAAAACGTAAACTCTAAAACTTTTTTTACCACGAATAAGATTTCAATGTGGGCTTGTAAACGTAATGAATGTTAAGGCAGGCTTAACAGAAATATAAAAAATGGAAATAAAATAAGGGCTGGTTTATTATTCTTTTAAAAGGTTACAGTTATTTATTAACCAGAGTGCATTCATCAGAACTACAAGCTGACAGACCTGTAGACATTTTCACCCCTAATAGATCAAATTAATCATAAAACACATTATATTTTCTGCCCAGCTCCCTTCTGTTAATCTGCTTGTTAGTCAATCCTGAACACCAATGCTAATTCTAAGCATGTGGGAGCCATAAAAATTATTAAGATGATCTGGCATCCTTGCTTACTTAATTTTTCTATTTTGCTAAACACAAAGATTATATTTGTGAAAAAAGTGACAATTTTAGATAAATTGCTGAAAATAATGAGTGATTTAATACTTAACTACATTATAGAAATAAATGGAGTAAGTCTCAAGAGCAAACGAGAGTTGCTGGATTTCTTTTAACTGATTCAGGACACAAACGCTGGTAAACTAGGCAGTCTGACTGCCATTATCTTTAAATAAAAGAACACATTTCCAGTGCAAGTGTGGATAAAATAAATAATGCAATGTGGTAGCATTTCTAAATTCACATTTCAGACCATTTACTTTAAAGGCAAAGTGACTTCACCAAAATCTAGAGTCCATTTTCTCCTACAGGTTTTGTGGGCAGCAGTTTTTTAGATTTTTCCAAGATTAGGTTTTAGTGGCATCTATGATCATATCTGATTCATATTAAATTAACACAGATACTATCACAGACAGATGATAAGGAAAGGAAACAGAGGTGTTACAAAGTACCCGGCCATCATTTTCACTGGCATCATGAGCTTAGATCAAGTCAGATCAACTATGGCTTTTTGTATCAGAGTTTTGGCTCCAAAGGAAAGAGGAAAGCTGAAGAGATCCAAGATGTGCCTGCATTTGGATTGTGTTAGCGTATGCAGTTCACTTGAATCAATTTATTTTACTTTCTGTCTGTTTACTGTTCCCATTTATTTGTTTGCACTCAATAAGTATGTTTAGTTAAATCATCATTGCACTGTGTTGCATGACAAAATCTGGGTGTGATCATTTACCGGTCTCTATTCTCAGTGACAACAGAACAAGATGAGACCACTTAAACTTGCTCCCATTAAAGCACAGCACTTGATATTTTTTACTTGATCTGTAGCAAAATCATAGCTTAGTCTTACTCACACAATGAGACCACTGGATTCAAAGAAACAATTAGGCACGCTAGTCTATATACGAAATAAATAGGTACTCTGTTCCGTCACCTAGAGGGAAACAAAATCTTTTGGAAATATGAGCAGGAGTACTTTTACAAACAGAAATACAGGATATGGATTCTATTTCTAGGAAAAGGGATGGAAGTTTTTTATAGAATTTACAGCAATAATAATAGTAGCAACCTTTTCTTCTTTTAAGGAAAGGGTAAGCAGCACAGATTTGAGATTCAGGCAATACTGTACACACCAAACCTGCTAGCATCCTCATAAAATAAAAAATAAGAGTTCTTAGATTTCATCTTGGGTGGGACAAAAATTCATGTTTTTGTTTTTAAGGAAAGAAACCCCACTACCAAAGTACATTTCCTTGAACTCCCTTTGAAACCATATGCTGTATTTATTCACAAACAATTTCATTGAAGAATTCATGTTCTTGTAAACTCACAGAAACACTGACATGAGCAAAGTATTCAGAATGTAAAAAAATGTGACTTCAAATAACTAGTAAGAAATGAATGCTAGTATTCATCATGAAAAAGAGAGTAGTTACTCCTTTACTGGAAGTAGTCTTCTGTCAAATGAAGAAGATTTAAAATTATCACAATAAAATGATAGATCTGAAAAATCAACTAACCACAATGATTTATGATGAATATTATTTAACATTTAGACATCTACAATTTACATAACAATCTGTTTTCAACACACAGTTACTAAGAATATTAAAAAGCATACTTCCAAAAAGAACATACTTTCTTGAGAGAAATATTTCATATTTGGTTTTTATGATTCTTTAATGTCAAGCAACCTTTGAAACTGCAAACAGCATTTTAGTGGTCATTATATCTGCCTAGCATTAAGCCTTTGAGTAAACATGTTGGGGAAAATTGGTAAATTTTGAATTCCAAATAGCAACCTGAAAAAATAATCTATGAAAATAAGCACTGGATGGTAGTATATTTATAAACTGAGTAGATTTGTGCTCTGTTTTAATTTTGTTGTTGCTTTTCGTGCTCTTTTTGTGCCTCAAGTCATTCAGACATATTTTACCTTTTTATGGGGCAGAACAGTTAGTGTCCATAGTAACATATTGCTCCCTGAACTGCATGGTATTCAAAATATCTTTGTGGCTGTGGTCTACTAAATGAAAAGTAAATATTATCAATAGGTAAAATAATTTTCTATTAGTTTTTTTTTTTATTTGTATTGTTGGCTATGAAAGATAAAAAAATTTAAAAAAAATCTGGAGGCTTGCCTATAGGATAACAGCTAAGTTTTTTCACCTTTATTTTTTTTAATAACGGAAGCTATTTATTAGACACCTGCATCATTTAAACTGTGGATGCATTGCTTTTAGTGTCACTGAGCAGAAAGAAACCTTTACATCAGAGATTCAACTTTGGCTACTCCTAATCCAAGACAAACTAGAAGTAATGGACTGAAAGCAAAAACTTCCGTAAACTATTGTCTGTCTACACTTCGTCAAGTTTTAGTATTAAGAATATTGTAATAACATAGGAACACCAATGGAGCAATGGCATTTCCACTGTAACACTTATTTTAATTATCTGCTTCTCTGATTAGAAAACCTGTCTCTGACCACAATTCAGTGAATAATTTGATTTCATAACCTCTACATGCATTTTTGCTTCATAGTGATACAAGTTTTCAAAGACAGCTTTTCAAAATCCAGACAAAGGCAAGCCAGACTGCATTTTTCCATTTTCAGTATTTTTTGTATTCTGAGAATACTCATCTACTTTTACTTTTTCCAAAGCAATTCAAACAATTGATTAAATTTGAAGAAGAAATGAGTATTATAAAAACCATGCTTTCAAAATAATGAAGCACATCACTTCTGAGAAATTTCAATACTTATAAAACATAAAGAGCATCGATGCACTGTTTTGGCAGTTCCAATACATTGGCTGTCATATTCAGATCAATGTTCTTTGTATTTGACAATGCTATATAGAAGATTTGTTTTAGCCTTTCCTATTAAGAATTGCAAACATCAAAAGCAAAAAGAGACTGTGAAGAAAAGAGAAAGCAGCATCTACTTATAACTTAGGGAACTTTTATTTTACAGATTTTTTTTTTCATTAAGCTATTAAATCCCTAGACTACTTGTATCCAGAGTTTCATAAATCTTATTTTGAAGACTGTAAGTAAGAAGTTAAGAATTTCAGACATGGCATACTGGTCAACATCCTGCTGTGATGCTGTTATGTTTGACTGATTCCTCTGTGTTGCCTATTTGTGGGAAGTACTCCTGTTGTAGTACCATCCATAATAATTACTTTCCAAAAGACATTCAATAAAGTTCTGTAATCAAATTTATTTGACCTAGATTGTTACACTGTTATGGTTGCCTTCTGTACCCAAAGTTTTCAAAAAGAAAGCCTCATCTACCCTAAAGAGTGAAATGAGATCTTAGGCATTTTTTCAGGCAAGGACCTCACGGTTCTTCTCATACAAAGAATTTCACATTATATTTTAGAAGAAAGATATCTAATTATAAAGAACACATTTTCATAAGATAAAATTCTATGCGAACTCACTTCTCATATTTAGAGTAACATCACAGTCCAATAATTGTACTATTATCTTAAATACATTAGTCATAGACATAGCCATAAAACTATATTTTAATTTATGTACTTTTGAGAAACTGAAGACCTGCACTTTATAGAAAGACACGCCTCAAATTCAACATGATTCACCATATTCATCTGCTATTTCTTTCCTGGTCCGTGCAGCAGTGCAAATATATCTGCTGTAACTACTAATTTTCTCTTATTTGTGGGTGTGAACACCCCAAAGACATTGTTAATAGTTTTCTCATGGTGTATCTGTTGTGCTATGATATCAAAGTATTTGAAATTATGGAAGAAAGAAAAGCAAACACTATAATGAAGTATTACCCTTTCTTGTGATCTCTGATTAATTAGGGGGAACAGATGGTGCCTCCAGAGACCCAGAAGTAAATTCTGCAATTGTGTCATAACTTGGTCTAGATAAAGTTTAGTTATAGTTTTTTCTATAACTGTCTTCTCCTATTTCCTTAAAGATTATATTTGTTTATGAGGAATCTTCAGTATTTCCTTAAAACCTATTTGTAACTTCTAATAAAAATATTAGGTTTATCTCCTGTCCTGGTTTTGGCCAGGGCAGCATTAATTTTTCCTCAGTAGCCATGAGGGGGCTGAGCCTGGAGCCATGTATGTATGTGGCTAGCTTGTTACTGTATATCACCTCACATCATTATGGGTGGTGCAAGGAGGGGACACTTGCTTCCAGGAAGAAGTGCGTGTCTTGAGGTGGAAAAAAAGTGTGGCCAGGTAGAGAACCCACTGGCTGTTGGTCATTGTCTTGGGGTTGTGCTGCACTGGTCAGTGAACATTTTTTGCATGTAAGTCACCCTCTCCTTGTACACTTTTGTTATTAATATTGTTGCTGTTACTGTTCATTTTCTTATCTCATTGCTATTTCCAGTAATCCGTTCTTATCCTAACCCCGGATCTCTGCTTTTTGTCTCCCACTGGAAGTGGGGAGGGGAGCAGTTCATGGTTTTCTTTTTAGTGGTAGTACTAATTTGGGGAGAGCCCTTCCTAAGCCTCCTTACGACACCTCCTTTTATTTTACCTAGTATACAGTGTACACTTCTTAAATATGGTAGTATTTTTCACCATTTTTTTCAAGTTTTGAAGGATTTTTCTTCCATGAGGTTAGAACACTGATCACAATGTGTCCAAAACCTATAAAGTGTTTGCTAATACGCTGTCTGGTTCTGAACTAAATCTAATAGTTTTGGCAGAAAAGGTAAATAGCATAAAATAGACTGACAGTATAACATACCATGTTACACTATTCAAGCATTTAGATTGTTTTATGACTACTGTTTCCAGTCAGAATTACGCATGGTCTTCATACACATACACATTATATAATCACAGACCTCATAGGCAAAGCAATTAAGATAAAATGTGCTATAAATGCACAGAGATATTTGTATGTAAATACCTAAATACACCTAGGATATCCACAGGTAGATGCTGGCTGGATCTACTGGCTGGATGGTCGGGCCCAGGGAGTAGTGGTGAATGGTGCTGCATCTAGTTGGCAGCCAGTCACCAGTGGCGTCCCCCAGAGATCTGTATTGGGCCCAGCCCTGTTTAATATCTTTATTGATGATCTGGATGAGGGGATCAAATCTACCATCAGCAAATTTGCACCAGGTTGTGGGGGAGTGTTAATCTGCTGGAAGGTAGGAGGGCTCTACAGAGGGACCTGGACAGGCTGGAACGATGGGCTGAGTCCAACAATATGAGGTTTAACAAGTCCAAGTGCTGGGTCCTGCACTTTCGCCACAACAACCCACTGCAGCACTACAGGCTGAGGACAGAGTGGCTGGACAGCAGCCAGGCAGAAAGGGATCTGGGGGTACTGATTGGCACCAGGCTGAACATGAGACAACAGTGTGCCCACATGGCCAAGAAGGTCAGTGGCATCCTGGCCTGTATCAGCAATCGTGTGGCCAGCAGGAACAGGGCAGAGATTGACCCCCTCAGCACTGGTAAGGCTGCACCTCAAATCCTGCGTCCAGTTTTGGGCCCCTCACTGCAAGAGGGGCACTGAGAGAGACACTGAGGTGCTAGAGCACGTCCAGAGAAGAGCAGTGAAGCTGCGAAAGGTCTGGAGCACAAGTCTGGTGGCTGAGGGTACTAGGGTTGTTTCATCTGAAGAACAGGAGGCTCAGGGAAGACCTTATTAGTCTCCAAAACTACCTTATAGGAGGTTATAGCCAGGTACGTGTTGGACTTCCGGGTAATAAGGGACAGAATGAGAAGAAATGGCCTCAAGTCACATCAGGGGAGGTTTAGATTAGATATTAGGAAAACTTTCTTCACTGAAAGGGTGGTCAGGCATCGGAACAGGCTGCCCAGGCAAATGGTAGAACCACCATACCTGGAAATGTTCAAAAACCACGTAGCTATGGCACTTGGGACATGGTGGATGGCAGTGATAGACTTGGCAGTACTAAGTTAACAGCTGGACTTGATAATCTTAGAGGGTCTTTTACAACCTAAACAATTCTATTATTCTATGTAAACAGCACAATTTTGCAGCTGCTAGTGAAGCGAGTAAATTTTTCAAATCAAAACTCTCCCTATCAGTATGGTTGCTACTCTGCTACTAGTACAAAAGTCATAGAAACTAAATAATTCCAGACACACAAAATACAATTCTTGTTTCTTCTTTCAAGAGGTTTAACTGAAAATGTTCAATGAAACATAGGATTCAAGACAGTATCAAGTGTCCCTGTATTATTTAGTTAGCAATTTTATTGAATGGTACTATTACAACAGTATAATTTAATTTCAGTGTGCCACTCCACATGTTTTGGGGACATTTTCTTGCATAGGAAACAGAGGGTTCATTGTACATGTTTGCAACTAAACAGTAATTCTCATCAAGTAAAGTTCAAACTTTCCCTGATGTCTAAGGAATGCTATTTTATGCAACTTTGGGTTTTTCTTGTACAATAATCTTATTGTCCATAAAAAAGATTCCATTATTTCACAGATTTTATTGCCTGAGAACTAATAAATTAGTTATCTCCTCTCAAGAAATATGGAAACAGATGTATTTCAATACAATGGCAGTGTTCAGAGAGACCATAAAAAGAAAACATTTCTTAAAATAAATGATCATGTGGTCTCTAAATTAGAGCATGCTGCCTTTAAACAGAACTGTTTAGTAAATTAAATTTAAAACATGAAACCCCTCATTTCATATCTAAAGGTTTCTTTTTTATTACATTATTCACTCACAGCAAGTTGCAAATCCTTCAGACTTCCACGAGAATCTAATGACCATCTAGAAATGCTGTGTAACTGAAACTTGAAAAAACCACTCAGAGCCTGTCCTTCCTTGGCAAAGTACAAGGGCTTCTTTTTTCAATAAGTATTTCTATCATGACAAATGTTTTAAATTCCTTTTCAGTCAGTTACATCAGTGTTTCTCCAGGTACAGATTAACAAAGCAAAAGAGTAGCTGCCATCAAGTATTAAAGTAGCTTTTTAAAGATATTCACAGTAGGTGAACTCCGTCAGCACAAACTAATCTCATATGCTTGAAGTACTTACATTTACACATGGAAAACACAAGTCTTGGAAGTTTAATCACAAGGAGATCTGAGCTGGGCATCTGCTGACAGTGAAGATCTAGAGGCCTTGCTGAAGATCTAGAGGCCTTGCTGAAGATCTAGAGGACTAGCTAAATGAAAGAGGAAACAGGGTGGAAGCTCATGTGTTGAAAATAAAATGGAGCTGATCCTTAAAGATAGGAATTAAGAAACAGAATAACTTTTCTAAAAGTATATTCTGAAAATTGGTAATACAAAAATTCTGTATTACATGACTAGTATAAAATAAGGATGTTAGTTTATCTGAAAAATTCTTTATTTTCTGTGGAGGTTGAATTTAAACTCCTATTTTCTTTTTGATTTCTTCTGTTTCTTATTTAGCTGTCCCTTATGCTCCAATCCATACTTTGTATTTTACTACATCTTTTGCTGACAGTCTCACTTTTTAACCTCTTTCATTAGCTTCCATGCTTTTTGTCCCTCATGCTATTCATTACATTAATTCATCTTTCCTCTTATCTCTGCGAAGACCTTCAGGACAATGCTCGCACAGCATTTGAATCCAGCTAAATCTAATAATATATAATAAATGTTATTGCAACAGTAACTAGACCTAGTGATGCCCACTTCAAAAATGATGAACACTGCCTCGTTTCTTGAACTCCTCTGGCAAATTATCCCTCCGTGTGCTCACTATAAATCCTGCCCAACAAGTGCCCTTGCCCCAGGAGAGCAAAGATAAGCAAAAGCAGTGCTACGTATTTACATGCTGCTGCAGGGGAATGTTACCAGCTAGCAGGTCAAGTGTTCCTGGACTCATAAGGTCTCTACTACACGGTGCAACAGAACACATGGGAAGCTCAAAGCAGCTCCAGAACATGAGAGTACAGTCCTGTCAACACAATGTTGGCACCCAACATACTTAGTCCTACTGAGGACACTGTGCAATGCAGCTCATCAGCCCACTGTGGCTCTTTGGGCCTCACAACCATTCCATGACGGAGATAAGCCCAGAAGTGTTTCCAGAACTGGTTATGTGATAGGATGTCTTGAAATCTCATGCAAAGCAGGGAGGTGGGGTTTTTTTTAAGCATGTCAAGATCTGATGATGTGAGAGAGACCTGGTCCTGCAGTTATACATGCATAGTTTGTCTTCTGCTCCCATTCCGGCTCAGCTAAGCTGTGGCTTCTAATGCAACAAGCCTACAGATTTTGCAACAGCAAAGCTGAGAAACATGCAAATGCCCCCAGAGAGCACATAAATAGAAGGCTGTATGAAATGCAGATAACAAGTGGATGTTTGAGACACACTTCTTTCTTATTGCCATTATGGTAGCACCGTTATCTGGCAGGGATCTATTCCTATACTTTCATTATCTCAATTCAAAGCATATATATTTTTCTGAAATTACACTTCTGCATTCCTCTTTAGCCATGAATTGGTATATTGCAATTGCCTAAAACTCTAAAATGCAATTGTCAAATTGTGAATAATTGTATAATTAAAATCTTGAAATTATCATCATATATGGAGATCTATGTCTCTGGTCAGTGCCAATATACAAGAAACAAATGTAAATTTCTACTTCTACAGGTCTCCTGCTACCTATAATCAGATGCAAGAATTAAATAACACCATCTTTTCCACCTGCAGATAAAAAAATCAGAAATAACCAAGGCATATTTATGTACTTATATTAATTTATAAACTACACGCTATTTTAGTATCAAATATACTGCATAAATAGTAATAATAATAAGTAATAAGTATTAAGTAAAAGGCCTAGTCTGTAACAATTTTTTGCAGAAAAGTAAGTAATGCATAATGCCTGACCATATGTCTTTTTTGTCCTGTTGGCTAATTACCTGCAAATTGCTGTACCAATTTTACTGCTGCTGGTTATTATTGACTGAAGTATGTTTCCTCCTGAGTCTTGTTACTCTTTTTCGCATCTTTTCAATCTCACCAGAGAAATTGCATCTAGGCTTCGTGACACTCGGATGGATTGAACTGCAAAGGACAACTTCTACAACTGAAGTCTGTAGAGAAGAGACACCTCGCAACCAAAAAGCTGACTGAACAAAAGCTACAGCCATACACATTGTGCTGCTTTAAAACTATAAGTCGAAAGGACTGAAAACAGTTACATTTGCATTAGAATTTTCTTTGGCTATGTAACAACGATGTAGCTCCGGGCATACACTCTGACATGCATTAAAATGATGCAATAATGATTTTTTTATACCGAAAGTAATTAGCATTTTTTAATGATTCATTCTGTAGAAGCCATGTGTAATTTGGGGCATCTGCTTCCAACAATAATTCCCCACCCATGTACTAGAATTTAAAACTTAATTATTGCTTTTGCAATATAAGAACTTTAACATAACTACTGATTATGGAAACTATGATCATTCATAGGACATGGTTAAGGCATTCTTCCCAACTAGTTAAAAACTAAAAGAACACGTAAAATTCATTTTTAAGCACCCTGCAGCCCAGAAAAGCCTTGAAGTTCCACTCTTTAATTAACAGCCAATTGTACAAATTTTGATCTAAAATTTCAACAGCTAAGAATAAATAACTTTGCCTAGCTTATTTATATTATGCATACACTTCATTTTTCTGCTTCATATGTTTATACTGTTTAAGAAAAAAAATCAAATTTCCAAGATCAATAATTAGTATATTCTTCTAACAGTAGTCTTGTGATCATCAACATAGTTTAGGAAAAAAATCTCAAACAAACCAGCTTTAATGTACTGTTGAACAAATGTTCATCAGTTGAACTTCCTCCAGGTTTAGCTTGCCAAAACTGCTAACTAGAAGATAATGATTTTGAAAGTTTGCTTTAAATGATTCCCAAACAAGACCATCTCCATACTTTATAACAAACTTCGCATTTCTACGGAGATAAATGCATTAGTCTTTTCCTGTAGATATGTGAATGCATGAAAACGATTCTCTTCTGTAAGATACTTCACATTTAACAGTATAACTAATGAATATTTATTACACAAATTCTTGGCAGAAAAACATAAGTAGCAATTTAAACTAACTTTTCCTCATTTCCATAAATGGTGCTAATCGAAAAGTTTCAAATAAATTAAAAAGCCAGCAACACCTTATTTTTACACTATTTCTTTTGTTTAGTTGTTTCAAGCTATTGGTTATCTGATATGAAAATCTGTATCTGCAAATATTTATTCATTTTTATTTCTAGTAGGGAACCTATAAATACAAGGGTTAAATAAGGAATGCAAACTACCACGAGTAAAAAATTAATTATAATTCTACCTACTCATCACAGTGAGTAATGGACTTCATGGATTCTTCTCTGTCATATCTTCAATATGAAGATAATTCAGTCAAGTAAAACTTCAAGAATTTCTACACTACCCCTCATAAGTTCCTCATAGACAAGGTGATGAGGTATGGGCTGCATGAGCAGATGGAGAGGTGGACTGAAAACCAGCTCAGAGGCCAGGCCCACAGAGTGCTGAAGGTAATCGAGCACCAGCACAGGGTGCCCAGAGAGGTTGTGGAGTCTCCACCCTCAGAAGTATTAAAAAATTCTCTGAATATGGTCCTAGGAAACCTCTTCTAGGTGGCCCTTGCTTGAGCCAGGACAACATGACCTCCAGAGGCATTTTCCAATCTCGGTCATCCTGTGATTCTAATTCACTGTAACTAAAATTGTATGTGTTACAGTTCTCAAAATATCACCTCCACAAACCTGGATATTTACTCTGGCATTACATCATCTTTCACATCAAGTTCTTATACTTTACAACTATCAAAGCAGAGGTCTTCCTTCATCTTTACTATTCCTTTTTATTTCCTGTATGTCTCCAATATCTACTATTTGACAGGGATAACCAGGAGACAGTTTTCACATCTCTCAGATTTCACAAATACTCTGCTTGAAATTTTCAGACAACACAAAGAGGGAAGGAGCAAAGAAGGACAAATAATAATGTGATAGTTAACACATGCATTTGATATGGGAAGTTCTAACAGTATTCAAGTTTGCAATCTGCAAGAGGCAACAAAGGGAACATTATGCTCATGTTTTTTTCTGGGACAGGGTTATTTTTTACCTTTATATTTTGACAACAAATTCCAACAAAGCCAAGGAAAAAGCTATGATGAAACTGTTATTCATATTCAACTGACAAATTATTTCTGACGAAAAGACATCTGCTCAGAAGATTCCCAACCAGCTGTTCTCTAATCTTCTCCAATAATATAGCCTTCTAAGTCAGTGTTCTGTTCCCTGTTTCGAAACAGATTTCCTTTTCCCTAGCAATCCTTAATGTTGGTGATTGGGAGATTTTTTTCCTACTGGTTTTTCACAGCAATTGATAAAATGTGTTTATAAACCTGGAACCCCTTCCTGATGCCTATTTCATTCCTTATTTACGTGTCTCCCACTGCCAAAATATGGAGTACCAAAGTATTAGGTAGCTTTTCCCCACCACTTTTGGTATCAGTTTTTAAGGTAGCAGGAAATTCCTTTGAAATAAGAATCTATTTCTGGTAAGGGGAAAAAAAACTTGAAAAAAATCCAAAAAAACTCATATCTGTGGTTGAGTAGTATAAAGAACCCAGATGAGACCTTTCTACTGGTAGCATCCTAGCCCCAAGGGTGGTTACAGCCTTCTTTCTTTTACTCACTTTTTTGTCTGACTGTTTCAGTGTCTTTGAAAGGCTCAGCAGTGCCAGTCTCAAAAACTCAAGTCTGACTTCATTGTAACAAGGACTTCTGTAGCATGAGCCAATTAATGAAGAAGCACTATCTTTTTCCTGTCTGCTTTACTTCTTTCCCACAACATGACTGAAATTAGGTTAATTAGCAGTGTGCTGCGGGAAATAAAATCACTTTATTTAGATTAAGAGTTTTGAGCTGGCCTCATTATGAAGTATGGGACAATTAATGAAAACCAAAAAATGGAATCACAATTCTGACTTAGGTTTTCAAACAAATTTCCTCTCAAAGAGTTAGCACACGACTTAGAAGGGTGTTATTTTCTATTAAAAAATATGAATTAAAAGATGGTAATATAGATAAAATACTTTTTTTTTTGTTCAAAGGGCCACGTTCATACAGAATATAGCTATATTTTCTTAAGATTAACATGCATGATAAAAGCTGCTTAAAAAGTGGAAGAAAAGGAAGATCTACCAGCCACCTGGGAAGCTAAAAAACACTGTATGAGTAGAATAAAAAGACTATGTATGCAGCTTCACTACAACTAGCTGAAGCAATTTCCATGAGAGTTATCCCTTCTTGAGTTAACCTAGCTCAGAAGAGAGCAGGCACAGTGAAAACACACAGCACAGATTGATTGCATTAGCAGCACTAAGTAGCTATTGTATTCCTTACTCAATCCACACTACTCAAACTCAAATTTAAAGCATCACTAATCCCGAGCTTTTGGAACAAAACCAGATGAATGTAATTGGTGAATTACACCTTAAATTTACAATGTGCTGAATACCAGCCTTAGAAATTAAACCACAATTTTATTAAGTGCTTTAAAACAGCAGAAGTCCCTTCCTACCAGCACTGCTATGCCATTTTACAGTATTTGAAGATCTGCCTCAAGGCATAAAGAGAACAAACAGACTTATTGACCTGATGAGAAGGGATTAAAACTAGGTAAACTGGAGAAAGTTTATTATCACCTAAAGCAATAGTGCAGAGGCTGTGAGAAATAGACCAGGGCGTAATAGGCTGAGGGAGGCTCTCACATTCCCTTTCTCTTTGAAAACCAGGTGACTGAGGGTTCATCTCAAGCACTTCTACAATGGATATACATAGCATGGGATAAAAAGCCAGGAAGAATGAGAAATCTGCACAGTTGTAGAGTTATGATCTCATTGAAATTAGAGGGATGTGGAGGCATAGCTTGCATGCCTGGAGTACTGCAGCGGACAGAAACAAGCTCTCCAGAAAAGAGAGGCCAGAAAGGTGAGGATGTGGCATTGTAATCTGTGCAAAGGAGATGCTCACAAGCACAGAGTTTTGTCTTTGAAAAAGCTCAAATTGTGCTGCAGAGAGCAGCCAATATGCTGCACGGTCAGCCTGGAGAAGCAGGTGGAGAACTGGTCTGACAAGAACCCCACGAACTTCAACAAAGGTAAATTAGCCCTGTATCTGGGACAGAATAACCCAATTACAGCACAGTCTGTGAGCAACCTGGCTAGAAAGGACCTGGGGTTCCTGGTGCACAGTAAACTGAATATGAGTCAGTAGCGTGTCCTCGCAGCCCAGAAACCCAGGGGCCTAGTGGACTGCACTAGCAACACTCTAGTCAGAATGTGGAAAAGTGATTATTCCCCTCTCTTGAGCATTTTTGAGAGTGTACTTGAAGTCCTGAGACCAGTTTTAGGGTTTTCAGCCTTGGAAAAGACTTGATGTAGAGGAGCAAGCCCAGTAGAAGACACTTTGTAAAGATGAAGTTGAGATCACTAACTGTTCAGCTTTAGAGGCTCAGGAGAGATCTTCCTGCTGTTTTCAGCTTCCTGATGGAAGGGCAGCCAGACTCTTCACACTGGCACCCAGGGATGGGACAAGAAGCAACAAATTGAAACACGGAAAGTTCAAATTAGATAAAAAGGGGAGAAAATTACACCACAAGGGTGGTAAAACACCGAAATAAGTTTGTCAAGAAGGGTTGTGCAGTTTCTGCCCTCAGAGCATTTCAAAACTCAGAACAACCAGACTGACTCTGATTCAAGCAGGGTCTTGGACTAAATTATCTCCAAAGGCTTTAATTTAAAACATGAGCTAATATTTGTTTCATTGAGTAACCTACAAATATACAACATGATAAAGGTTTTGTTAAATAGCTGTTTTGTTGTTTTTTCCCTTACTCCTGTCCTTTCTTCTCATTTTCTTATTCCACAAGGAGGAAAATTAGACTTTATAAGACTGAAGTCAAGTGTAGCTATATTGGCCCTCTAGGGATAAACCCATCAATACAATTACCAGTGCATTTCTTGAAATCATACATGTGGCTACAGAAGTAAAATTGTGAGTTTACAGACCACTGTTGTCAAGCAGCAATGTCATTTCCACGCTATATCTCAAATGCATTCTGACACTACTGCCTTTTACCATGCTTTTCTCATTTATTATTGTTTCTTTATTTTACTTAACAAAATATTCTTCCCTTTCATTACTTTACGGTGGAAATGTTTAGATCCTATTTGGCTTGCACTCAGTGCATTCTGCTGTCTTTGTGATTTATGAGTTGCTGATTGTCACTTGCACAAAAAAAAAAAGTCCTCTACAAGAAAAAAAAATTTGGAATTGCTTAATATGCCCTGATGAATGTGCTAATTATTTCGGAGAAGCAGATTTGCTGTCACCTTTCATTGTTGAAAGCAACACACTCACGGAAGGCTCTAGTGCTATAGAAATAAATACTGTAACTGCTTAATCTATGAAAATATTATTGGCCATGCACAATGAGTGATTTAATTTGTTCACCATCCAATGAATTCGAACAAATCTTTTGCATGATTTATAGCACAGACTCTCTTATGGCTTGCAATGTGTCATACTCTGAAGTGTCTTAGGACACAATTTTATGCAAAGTAATACATTAAAGTTAGTCTTTATTGTAAAATGCTAGAAAACACATCCTCGGTGTGTCATATCATGGCCCTGGAGCCCTATAATCAGATTTCATGGGATGAAATGAATAATAGTGGTTCCTAAGCATAAAAGGGAAAACTTTGGAGAAACTCAGAGTCTAAGGAAAAAAACCAGTAAAAACTGATTTTATTTTAATGTACGGCACAAACTAGCTTGAGAGCTGGCTTAAAAAATATTCAATTTGTATTTATTCAAATGTTGGGACACTTTACCCTTGCATTATGTTTCTATATAGGTTATTTCAGAGGGCTGGGATAGAGCACAGTATTTTAGCTGTTGATAACACCTGAGTCTCTATCTCAGAAAGCATAATATATTCCAGACAGTAGCTCTGTCAGCTAGACCTCTGATGCCAATAAGTCTGTTTTCTGAGTGTTTTCAAAGTAAAGCTTAATTGACCAATAATCAGACTCTATTGATAAGCAAACCCAAAATATGGTATATTTCCATCACTTGTTTCCTTGATTTCTTTTATACAATTAAAATATAAAAACTTTTAATTGCTAAAATACAATCACTTGTTGGAAGTGGCACCTCAGCTGTTTTAATTTATGCCTGCAGGATTACATATCATGTCTGCAGTTCTAACGCTGCTTAATACATGCCCACTTAAAACCAACGGTGTTTCTAGTGAAAAAAGAGATACATATTCTACTACCCTAGGTGATTGTTATGAAATCTGTTAAATACATCATTATGTGTACAGTTTTAGACTGTATTTGCTTTCTGTATTCATTTGCAGAATTTTTAGGAGCATTAATATCATTTTTCATGTTTCGACAGAAGTTAAAAATGTAGTGTACCTCTGTACTGAAAACCAAATCAATTACTAATTAATTCAGAAACTTTGGTGACCTAAGTGTTAGAAGTTCATTTCAGTTCAATTTTTAATATACTGGATACTTAGTATACTCTGAAATACAGCACTTCTGGCTTTGGCCAAGAACTTCACAAACATCTAGCCTGAATGACATTGTTTGTACGTATTGTTTAGTGAGACATGTCTACTTAGGACATGATATAAACATACATTTAAAAACTCTCCTGTTATTACGTAGTTTTTGTGAATTAAGAAGTCATCCCAGTAACTCAGAGAAAAAGAACAAAAGCAGGGAAGTCAAAAACACCCATATACAAACATCCATGATTTACAATAAAAGTGTCCTGCAGAAATATTGGACAAAGTTTTAGGCTGCCGCATTATTCGTCTGAAGCTTTCAGAATGCATTTTCAAGAGTTCCTTGCAGCTGTACTGCCAAGGAATTGAAACTCATATTCACTGTGAATGTTGTAAGACTTATGGTATTTAAGGGCACCTTCAAATACAGCTCTTATTCACCTCACTAGGAAAGCACAAGTTTGGTCAGTGTTCCCAATCTCCTAATCTACTGAAGTGTCTCTGAGAACACGCTCTGACCCCTACTCCCTTCCCTGTTTTTTCCTTTGTAGTACAATAATCTGTGGCTCTGTCTTGAGCAGTAGCTGAGGAACGTGGTGAGGAAATATCTAACAAATGAAATAATCACAGGGTGTTCTTACTGTCTTTAGTCTTTATTACCTCAAATGCAGACAATCATTTGAAGCAAGCAAACAAACATGCAAAAAACAAAAAAAATGAGAACTGCAGGTTTGAAAAAAAAACATTAACCAAAATCTGTGCCAAAGCAGTAAATTTGATAATTTAGCAACTATCTGCAATCCAACTTATTGTATTGGGAAATAACACTACGACAGCAGATTTCAATGCCTGCTCCTAGCTCTTGCTAGCTGTAATATGAATTACTTCATATTTCAGTGTGGCCATAAGCAAAGGGCTTGCTCACATTAAGATTCTTCCTCTATAAATGTTAAGTACAGCTCTTTAGTCACAGTTTCACTATTTTATGTTTTACTGTGGCGCAAGAATAATTTAGGAAATTTTCTGTAATTTCCATTCCAGGAGTTCTGGGCTGCTGTGCGCTGTGCGGAGCAGGCAATAGGGGATACAACACCATAAAGTCACCCCAAGACACAAATATTTCAAATTTCGAATTCTCTGAGTACTGGTAATACAGAAGGGTTTTCCTCACCCTCCTTTAACAGTTTCCAGGCCAGAATGACAACAGGAATACTGCAACATTGAAAACAGGTATTCAAATAAATTATCTGCAGCTTACTTTAGATTTACAAGTTACAGTTTAATCACTTTTCTTACTCTCTAGTTTAAAGAAAAAAAAAGCTATGAAAATTATATGGAAGAAAATTTTACAAAGCATTTTTAGACAACAAAGAAGTCAGAAATGAAAACAGGTCCTTCACTGCCTCTTCAGATACCAAATTTGGATACAAAGTGAAAACATTGTTATATGCAAGTCTTGTACAAATACTTAAATGTATTAGCTCTAGAAAATGAAGAAAGAAGTGAGACTGGGAAAAGAAATGTGTTTTCTTCAGAACTGTTTCATTTTTTTAAAGTGTGTAACTGGAGATTACTATTCACAAAATACTTTCTGACACATGTACTAGACTCCTGAATTATTTTCCAAGTTAAGAGCTGAAAACCCTTAGCATTAGATATAAAAAACTAGAAATATTTTCTCAGAATATAGTATGGAAACAACATAGACATAAAATCCTTTTTGCAACATTGTTTTCCAATCATCTTAATAGCAATAGCCGTTAACAATGTAACGTCAAGAGGCATTTCCCCTTTGTATACACTTCTTTGCTTCTTAAGTCTTTAATTGTTTAATTATCTGTCACCAGACTACTTTCTAGCCATTGCTTCCACGAAAGATGATAAAAATTTTATGTTTGCCCTCATTTCATGCCATAAATGTTTCACAGTTTCATGAATATTCATTTTGTTTATTTCAAAAGTTATTTAAAGGCAAAGGTGTTTTCAGGGTGGTTTTTCCGAACCTTGTTATTTTGCAGTTCACTTTGTTTCGTTTGAATGATTTTGTATTATTGTAGTTGATTGGTTCTCATGTACGCATCTCTCACATCTACATTGAAATGGCAGACTTTGTTTTGTTTTGTTGTTGGCAACATTTCACCAAGTACATGCAAAATATCTCACAGCACAGTAACTGAACCTGTAGCCTCTAAGCCAGCTTTTTCAGCAAGACTTGCAGTATTCAATTTTGCTAACATGCCAGTCTCACCACAGAAGTTATTTCATTTTGTAAAGGACCAGTGGAAACTCTGGATTGGACAAGACAACATTTGTTTGCCAATTTTTTCCTTGAAAACATTACAGTCCTCAGTTAAAAAAGAATGGTACATCATCTTATTACTTACCAGCAGTCATTATTTTTAGCACATAAGATGATCTACTGACTTAACAGTGTTTATATTTGTGAGACAAATTCTCTGCAGAGATGGGAGCGGAGAAACAATATTTGAACAGCTGCTGCCAGGAGGTTATAATCAGACTGTGTTCTGACTTTGTTCCTCACACAGCACACACACCCCATGGCTACTGTTCAAAGTCATCACCCTTGGGGAAAAGACTTTCATACTTCAATTAGGAAACCTGCATTTATGAAGACTTTATTTATAAACCCCCAATCTTGCAAATATTTTCTAAACAGTATGGTGCTCAAGAGCATCAGTAGCCTTTTGACTTCAAAGAAATTCATGTGACAAAGCACTCCAAGCCAAACGTTCACTGTTATAGACAAGTATTTGAAAACTACATTTATAAGCACTAGGTCCCAATGGCTTTTGAGAATGTGAATGATTAGCACTTCTGTAGTGCAAGACTTATTTTTTTGTCTTATATTTCTATATTCCAGCCTTTCAATGCACAAAAGACATATTTTTTTTAGGTCAATCAATTTAGAACCAGCAGAAGGTAGCTTCTCTGAATGAAAGATTTTCTAAAATCATTTACTTATATTGATGCCACTTTCACCTGTAGACATTGTCATAAGTTGTTACCAACAGCATTTGTCAGACTATCAGGTGATTTTAGTTTCACAAAGGCAAACATCAAAACAGAAGAGTCCTGGAATGTGTTATGTTTGCCTTCAGAGTGTATCGGCTTTGACACAAGGCTGCCACCTCTCCCAGCTCAGCTTGTGCAGCCTCTTACACAGCCTACACGTGCTGTACACCACTGGCCAGCCGCATGCCTGGCTCACCTGCTGGCCCAGTGCAAGCATCATGTGTGGGAGTGGATGCACACTGGCAGAGGCAGCTCCCACACACCATTCAGCTTCTTCAGCTGAGCATGCTGAACCAGGCAATTTGCAACCGTGTTGCCTATGAGTTTCCATCCTAAAGAATGCTGCCTGAGTGGACACCTTGACAAAGACAGCTGTCCTCTAACTCTACAAAGTGGGACTACATATAAGATGCACCCTTCATTTTGCTATTTTCTATAGAAGTCTTGCTGCACCTGCTTCTTCAGAAAACAGTTATTGCAGCCAGGCATCTGGCTGACAAAGCCGTGGCCCAGAATATATTATTCTTTCCAAGATATCGATGCAGGTGTTATCAACAGCTAAAACAGCATACTTGATGCCCAGTCCTCTGAAACAGATTTTTCCATCAGTAAGATTGAACTACGTCACAGTCTTACTTCAACTACATTTCCAGTTCCTTTCCATTTGAATTTTAGTTATGAACTAATGGATTACTCCGGCCACTTCCTGCACTATTCTCTAAGCTGTCTCTCTGAAATGCAGGTGAGGTCAATACCAGAGCCAGATGAGGAGAAATAGGAGTCTGACAGCATGACAGACACCTAGTACCAGCATGACTGATGGGAAGACTGGGTTGAGTCACTGAGCTATTAAGGCTGGAAGAGACCTTCCTATGTGGGTCATCTAGCCCACACCGCTGCCTTAAGCAGACACAATTATATCAGAGTGCTTAGGGCTGTGTCCAGTCAAGATATGAATACCAAGGAAGGAGATTCCACAGCCTCCCCAGGCAGGCTGTTCCAATGTTTTAGTACTCTCAAGATTATTTTTTCCCTAATATATTACTTCCTTTTTTAGAACTTGTGCCTGTTGCCTCCTATCCTATCATGGTGCACCCGTGAAAACAGCTTTGTTTCACTGTGCATCTTCCAATTAGACAGTGATAGACAGCAACAATGCTTCTTAGCATTTTCTTCCTCAGACCAAATACAGCCTGTTCTGTCCCTTTCATAGACTGTGGGCTTTACAGGATGAAGCTTCACAGCGATACCTTATTGGATTGACCCACATGTCTAGAAGGGAGCTGTGGTACCACTCTTGGACATTACATTATCTCTTCCCCACACTGGAGACCCCTGTGCAAGGTGCAATTATGAAGCACATCCATGGACTACCAGCCAGCTATGTCCTTCCTATGCATTGGCTTCTACAGAAGAGTGGCAGTGGTGAAAATCAGCCAACGCAAATCAGCCACGATGATGACAGAATAATAATGGGTGAAAAAGCACAAAGTTGGTATTTACAGTATTAAAGTTCACAATAACCTTAAACTTTTTCCTTCAGGGGAAGGTATTCCAAAGCAACTCAAGAGGCAGCTTCACAACTTTCAGGCCCTTAGTCTTCACAGGACAATCCATAACAAATCTGAATAATCAAACTCCAACTTTGAAAATGGTTCTACAAGCTGAACATGACTATAAAAGATGCCCAATAACCATTATTCTTTCTGACTACTCCCTCCAGATGTACACACATCATTTGTCTGTGCATATTCTTGCACCTGCCACATTTTGTTACAAAACTGAATTTTAAAGGAACCAATTAACTTGAAGTGTTGAGTATCATGTTGCCAGTAAGTTAATGCCCAATTCAATACCTGGCGTTGCTTGCTTTGTCCAATGGATTATTAAAATCTCACCTTTGAACTGAAAGGCCAGAGGCCAGCATACATATATATAGACAGGACATGACAATTACATAGTAGTCAATAGTCTGAATCAACCCTAGCATCCAAGTTACAGTATCTCAAAACTGACATTCAATGTTTATTTTTACATTAAAAATCACTATATGAAACAATAAGCTAGTGTGGCTTCTACAGTAACTTGGGGAGAGGCAGTATATATTTGAGGCATAACACTGATGCAGTACTTTTCTGAAACACAATTTCAGAAGTCCAAGAAAAAAAAAAATCTAAAATTCAAAATGTATCAAGGAAAATTTGTGAAGTTGAACTGAGAGTGCATTAATTAGTCTACCTCAGTTGTTCAAAGTATAACATTGTTATCATAGTTGTTCTAAAATTGAAAATGTACTAACAAATGAGCAAACTCATGTATACTCTCATCGAGACTTTTTTCCGAATTAGTATTTAATAGCATATTTCTTTCCCAGTTTCCAAAACATGACAAATTTTAAGATGATTATAAACACGCAACATTTCACCTACCACTTTTCTTGCACACAGGAGAAACACTCAAATTCTTCATAGCCTTTCAAGAAATTGCAGCTCAAAGCAAGAGGAATAGAAATCTACAGTCAATAAGACATAACACCTGTGCTCCCAGCCACCCCCTCCAAAAAAAATAGAAAATCACAAAATTAGTTTAGTTTGAAGTCAAATAACAAATATTGCCATTGATTAAGACAGTAAGATTTCAAAGCTAAATCAGAAATGAGATATTTATTATGCATCCATGAAAATTTACTTCCTTCAAGTATTAATATCCATAAATTTAATGACCTGGCACTCACTGAAAGCAAGAAAGGGGCTTGTGCTCTGGGGTTTCTTCTGAGTAGGGAAATACTTTCCTTCCACAGAAATAATTTTACCCTACTGATTAACAGATTGTGTTAGTTATACTTTAAAGAAAACACAACCAGCACAACCCAAACAATACAAAACCCCACACTCCTCCCCCATGACAAAGCACAGGATTTTTTTCCCCACACAAATAAACCTGAAATTTTCTGTATTAATGTATGCCGTCACTTTGGACAATATTTGTTTCCTAAATAGACTGGATCTATAGATTACTATTAAAAATCTAAAAATTTTCAGGCCACACAAATACATTTCCTCGTTCACACTAACAGCACAGGTTCTAGTGCAACAGGATTTTCATACCAGTGTGTTTCTGGGTTTGGACAGTGGATAAATGGATAAATATGTCTTTAAATATGGACACCCAAAGTGAAAAAAAGATGTATACAATCTACACAAGGCATATAGATTATACACGTATAGCAAAGATGTATTGCAAAGATTGAAAGAAAATCACTACAAAGACTTAACATCCAAAATGTACTTTTATGAGCATAGGCATAAGCCTACCTACCCGTCCCTAAAATAAATTACAAAAAAAAAAAGGACAATCTCTACATCTATAAATATCTGTCCAGAACTGGAAGGCTTATTATTTCATTTTGTAATCATTTGCATCATTATGTCATCCATCACTACAATAAAATTATTTATGGTGTTCTTTCATATATATCCCAAAATATGTAAATATTTCTATTACACAATGGGGCATTAAAACAAAGGAAAACACAGAATCCAGAACAAACAGATTTCAGGTTGCCACATGGCCTTGTTAGATAATTTTGTCCCTAGTCACAGCAATCCAGAAAAATCAACCTCGGTTTTGAAAAGTTTTACCACCAGTCACTATTAAAAGCAAAAAAAAACCCCAAACCAAACAAAAAAACCCCACAGAGATTTATACAATCCAGCTGAAGAAAGGTCTTAAAGGTCTTGTGTCATTTGTTGTCAAAATCCTGTCAGTAAACTGATTTCTACCAAATAAGGACTTCTTTGTATAAATTAGCTATCAAGATTTTAGTAGCCTTTTTAATTGTCTTATGCCCATCAAGAACTCGTTTTAGTTTAAGACAGCAAAGTGAAAGCTGTTTCTCCTTTCTTTCAAATACTCCTTCATTGTTTTCTAACACCAATAAAGATTTGCACTGAAGAACTCTTATTTCCAACTTGCTTCTGTCAAATCAACCCACACAGTGACTTGTGCTGAGCAGGTACTGCTGCAGTGCTGCAGTTAGACAAGGTATTTGAGCTGGGAGTACTTACCAAAAAGGTCATGCAGTCAAACTGGTCTCCTTTCCCACTTCTGACAGAGAGGGTTAGACCACACTGGTTTTAAAATTTGAAGAATATGATTCAGAAAACACATTTCAATTCAGAACTGAGTTGCCTTTGAGGTAAAAAAAAATATTAAAAAATCCTACTAGTCTTGAAGAGCAGATCAGTTGGATAGCTCTATAAAACTTTCAGGACCTTTAAAGGAGATCTCACTTTAAGAAACACAAGTATACAGAGTACTCTTGATGACACTCCCAGTAGTTTGAACTGTAATGCTTTTATTTGTGTTTGTTTGGTTTTTTAACAGCAATCCCACAAGTGTATTTCCTTGCCTATAATTTTATAAAAGCTGTTTTTTATCAGAATTGATTAGTAAAGAGAATGTAAATCTCCTTTTTTCCCAGTTAGAAGACTTTCATATTTAATTTTTCACTAAAAAAAATTTACTAACACAGAAGCCCTAGGATGAAAAATTTAATTTTATGGTTATAAAAGAAAACAGGGGAATTGAAAAACCCCTTTGGAGTTCAGTCACAAAAAGGAAAGATTCAATTACTTTGAAAATCTTTAGAACCACAAGACAGAAATATTAGAAATTATGAGCCAGACTGGGGGTCATCATCAACTGTAATCCCAAATGGCATTTATTCCACAGTTTGTGTTATTATTCATTTAGAAACATTAGAACGCCAAGGCACTAAAAACATGAGGAGATAACTGCACTTAAGGAAAGTAAGCTCTCTCATAATTATTGATTAATTGAATAAAAGTAAATGTTAACCACAGTAATAGTTCCATTGTCTGTGTAGTGTTCAGTGCCAAAACTGAACTTGCCGGAAAATTATAGTTTCTGAATATGTCTATTTATGTAAGATCCCCAATGGCAATATATTAGTATAGGGGAAATATGCAAATAACAGGGCTCAAAATACTTTTTAATTCCACAAAGGTTAATAACTATATACTAAAATACTCTGACGATACTTAAGTCAATTATAGTTTGAAAGAGCGAATCTAATTCACACCATTTTACTCACTATTGTTCTATTAATTTTAGTCATTTACTCCGAAGATACACTATACAAATATGAGCCACGTGAAGTTGTTTATGTGCACACTCCTTCGAAATGCACATCTGGTAGGAGAATTAAAAAAAACCCTGAATTATTAACAGGCAGGCATTTCTTTCAAATATTTATTTGAATTCCTGCTGTCATATAAGCTAAGGAAACTGTGACAAAATGAATTAGAAACATTTTGAAATCAATCTTGTACAAAGGACTGATTCATCTGAAGTGATTTGTAGTTGGATATTCAACCTATGGTGAAATCTAAATCAATTTATCTTCTGGGGAGATTTAAGAATTCAAGCTGATCATATAACATTGCCTTGAATAAGACTCATACAGGAATTATAAACAGCAAAGTACTGATCATTCCTTGCTAAAGCACTACTTTCCATAACTGAATTCTCTATTTATAGTTGAAATACGTTCAGCATATATTAAAAAAAAAATCTTTTTTTATGTTTTAGGTTGGATTGCTTCTTGTACTTAAACTCTTCACTATATTAAATGACCTATTATTTCTTCACATGATCCTTCTTGTTATAACCAAACTAACAGTAATTCTTTATTACTTTTCCAGATGCTTAAGTATGTCTGTGTGTGCAAACTGTGAAACTTAGCCCCAGGCACCTGAGGCTGTAATTATGCCTGACTGCCATAATACTGCAAAAAGGCCATAGATATATTAGTTAATATGCAATATATATTAATACACTAAGATAACAGACTTTTAACTATGTGTGCAACTATGACTGATTTGATGTTATATCATGACTGAAAATTGAAAACTTATCAAATAAGAACAATGTTGGTATTTCATTTCTGTATCTATTGTTCAATGCCTGTAATCACCGTATCTTGAACTTCACAGACCAATAAACCATCAATAAAATTGAACTCTCTTTATGTATGGAGCAGTTTTCTATTTCAAATACATAATGAAAAAGGAACAATAACTTAAAGAACATCACAGTACTGTCAATTAATGCACTGTATTCTAGCAATCATTTAAATGATTACCCTAGGCTATTTAATTAATCCATTAATAAGTAGTGATTTATCTGTTAAAAATTGATTTCTCCCCTCCACACTTAACTGATCTTGCCATTGATCTGTCACTCTGCCCTCAAACGATTTCAAATTAAGTTTTCAGTGCTTAGGACTCCTAGTATAGAATTTCAAGCCCCCTAACCTAACAAAGGTGTCCTAGGACTCACTAGACCTAAGTCTCTGAATGAAGGAATACTAGTAACTAGGAAAATACTATACAAAGCAAATATTAGAACTGTTTCACAGCACATGAGCTCTCTTCCTCTGGTGACCATTTTAAATTGCATAATAAAACAGCAGGCTTTATCAGCTATGGATAGGTTTTAGATTCTCTGTGCTGCTTTACCTGAGTTGCTGTACTTCCTTGCTCTACTTACAAGAACTCAGTAGTAAGAACATGTTGTGTGGCAAATAGTGCCTTATGCTCTGCAGTAGTCAGTGAGCGGACAAAACAATCCACGCCCATTGAATACCATGACTTTTTTTTTTTAAAGTCTAATATGAACCATCAGAACAACTGAGCAGCATTTCAATTCTCTAATGTGCTGGACTATACCCCGAGTTGCTGGGCACTCTCAAAAGCCATGTATTCAAAGGGAACTGGTGATGTTGCTCATTTTACATAGCTTAGCCTGAGTAGAGTTTAAGAATAGATTAATTTTCAGACGAAATATATCTTCCTGCAATAGCTAAAGGGGTAAGAAATCTTCCTTAGTTTTGCAAGTTGAGTTTAATTTAAACTGGGAAAACAACCAAAAACCATTGCAGCGACACACTCTTGTTTTCCCAAATTAATCAAATAAATGTTCCCAATGCTAATGGCTATCAGGCACTCATAAGACATTACTTCACTTCTCCCTTTATTCCCTAGGCTAAGTAGGATTATTTTAATAGATTTAATTTTACTATGTTACTAAACTTCATCTGTCTCTATTATTTCCCCTATTTAATTTATAAAATAGCTGGTACCTTTGTCTTCACAATTACATAAATACTCTAAAAACTACCTATATTATCTTCATTGTTAGGTAGTAAACCAGTCATTCACACTCTTTTCAATATTACACACTCCTGCTTCACAGAAAAATAGTTAAGGATATCTATACCCAAATTGCAGAAAAGGGATTTAAACTTGCTGGATTTGCCGATGATCACAAATAAAGCTAATGAAAACCTGAATGTTATACCAATTATATACACTAACCTTGATTGATACATATAATATTGCTTAATTTCCCAAGGTTTTGTATGGA
The DNA here is from genome assembly GCA_013397725.1 of Rhagologus leucostigma. Taxonomy (NCBI): domain Eukaryota; kingdom Metazoa; phylum Chordata; class Aves; order Passeriformes; genus Rhagologus; species Rhagologus leucostigma. The sequence continues at coordinate 296,508 of VZTD01001040.1, read as the reverse complement.
GTTCAGAAGCACGAACTATGGGATGCTACATCCCTCTTCTTAATCATTTATACCCAAAATTCATTTTCATGGGAGTAAACTGTTACATTGGTAAACACTAATAGTTTGTGTCATTTGAAGTTTCTACATTTCCCCTACAAATTTCTCCTGAATTTCATTGTCTTCCTTTTTTTCTCCGTGACACCATTCTTTCCCTAACTGCCCTGGCGCCACTTCTAACACAGAACAGGTTCCCCCAATCAATGTTTTCTTTACCTATAGATGGATTCAAAAGGTAATTAGATAAATACAAGTAAAAATTGTTACCAATACCTAGTAAATAAAAGTGCAGCTTCAAACTTCGGCTCAGAAAAATCCTAAACCACAGAGAAAGACTGAGGAATAATTTATCCCTGAACATCTATCTTGTTCATAAGTCATTTCAAAATGATGTGCAGACGCAACCTGTCCTGAAATAAGAAAACTTTTTTCGAAAGAGGCAAGGGGGCAGGACTGATAACATAACTATAGTGGATTAAGACATAAAAATGGGAACTAGAATGGGACATTGGGAAGAATGCCCTCAAAGTGTTCACTGACTTCTGAAAACACTATCAAACTTAGTTAGATACAGGACACTGGAAAATGTGGCTGGTGTTATACTTACAAATATTTTCTCCTCTCACACCAAGTCCCAGACTATGGATACAAAACCCTTTCCGAAATTCTGCAAATTAGAGGAGATGTCTCTAAAGTGCTCTGAAAGGATTTAAAGTAGTTCTTAATAATTTAGTAAGTAAACTTTATTAATTTATCAAAGAAAATGACTACTGTAAGATAGAAGAATAGCATGGCTTTCCATCAGTGCCATCATTTTCTGCATCTTTATCATATGAACTATTTTCATTTGTAAATATAAAGGCAAAATGAGCAACAGACAGTATTTTTGCAGTGTATTGCAACATGCTGGAATCATTCAAAAAGAAAAAAAATAGATGGAAATGGCTTTAAAAGTATTAATATCACACTTAGAAGGACAACTACAACAATGTTCAAACATCAGTTTGCCAAAAACTGTAGTGGCAGAATGAAACTTAGTCAGCCCTATCTTCTTAGCGCACATTTTAGCCACACTTAACAATCTGCCTTGAACTGCAAGGAATTAAACAATCTACAAAGATCAGCAGCAGAATGTTCTGTCTCCTAAGTCACTGCATCAACAAATAATGCTTCAGTGGAATGATTTCCCAAAGCTCTTCCAAAAGCTTTATCAATTTCCACAAGTAGCCCATAAAAGTTGTCTTCTACTGCCCATACTGAAACCCATGACCTGAATTTTCAATCACCTTTATCAGAGAGCAACAGTGAAACCAGTTTCACTGACAGTGTTGCAATAGATCTATAGACCAAGACAATTACTCAGAATAAAACATCTACTGAAAGTCCTCATTTATAAACATTTTCAACATTTTCTTTTCCTTTTAACAAGTTATGATTCATTTTCAGTTCCTTTTTTCCCTATGCAATTAAACTACTTCCAAGTAGAATAATTTGATTATATAAGAATTTATGTCAAAACAAAATCAGAGGTTAAAATCATCTATCAATGCACAGTGAATACACTCCAAAAAGATATATTGATATTTAGAATAACCACAAAACTAAATTAGTATTTTGCAAATATAGTTCTCAAAATCTCTTTTTTTCTCCACATTATTTATACTCTTAAATCTATGCTACATTACTTTTTATACATTATATTGAGACTGCCAGAAATCATATCCCAATATTAAATTATGTCGTATACATTCTTGTTCTTAATCATTTAGAAAAAATAGGCAACTGTGCTACAAATTGAAGTACTTAAAATCTGAAACAATCTGTGTATCTCAATTCAATGCCTGTTAGATGAAACATCCACACTATAAAAGCAACTACACACATGGGTTAAATTACTGCACTAACCTACACTTAGTGCTGTAGGTTTCTGAAGAGAGCTCTACAGGTGCAATTCAAGTGCACAAAGGAGGTGAAATTAGCACTGGCTGAGACAACAACTGCTGGAGCAAAGAAGTAAATCCCCACAGAAGTAGCAAGAGAACCTGAGAATCACAAGATAAAAGATTAGAGAAAGGGGATCCATGGAGTAAAGCACTACGGGGTCATCAAATACGGCAGAAATGAGTAAGGAGAGAAAGAAAACCTGTGTAAGGGAAGACTGAAAAGTCACCTGGCAATGGAAAATATTGCAATGGGGAAGGAGGAAAGAGATACTAGAAAATGTTCATGAATTAGGGGGCTTGGGGAGAAAGGAAAAAGTAAGCAAGCAAGCATCCATGTAAACCAAAAGAAAGCAAAAATAAAGGACAAGAAAAGTACAAAGAACTTAAGAAAGGTCAGAGGGCATATCCTGGCACAAAAAGTAAAGAAAGAAACATTCTATCTACTGATGTCAAAGGTCATTAAGAGCTTCAGTTACATAGCTTTAAACATTTCTCTGCTTACCGTGAATACGGGTGGATGGCAATCCCAGAAGTTCTTGTAGCTGCAACAGAAATGTTTTTGTCCTACAGCACAATCAATAAAAATCAATTGCCTGATAATTGCTTTGCATCAAATTAAATTATGGAGGGCAACATAGCTCAGAGGGTTGGAAATGAGATGTGGAGCTTCTGACCTCTGGGTCACTGCTACAAACACAATGCAAGTCAATAATGACTGAGAGTTGTTACTTTTGTGTTAGTAAAACACCTGTTTTTAAGCTCTACTAAACCACACCTTTGCTGCTTTATAACCTCAGAAGTTTGTTTTGCCAATCCCTGAACAAAGCGGGATGAAGCTCCCAATACCTCTCATGTGACCTTTGTGCTGCCTGTGATTATAATCAACATAATTCCTTATCCTTTCAATAGATTACAACCCAAACCCAAAGAGTCTGGTTACTTTCGAAACCAGTTTGAAAAAACTGAAGATTACAAGTTAGATTTAAAGTATTAATCAAAACCCTAAAATCACGTCTAGCATTTCTTCTTTTAGTCAGGATCACAAATACTCAAAAATACTTTTTCTGAGCATTTTCTTTGATTCTCACAAAAAAACCCCCAAACCCAAAAAAGAAACCAAACCAAAATAACCCCTCCAATTCAACAACGCCCCTCCCCACGGAAAAAAAACAAACAACAAGACAATCTACAGCATTACTAAGTTTTGCATCCCTCTGGAGGCATCAAATAAATACATTTTTCTGAAAACACTAGCTGATGTTACATAGAAGATATCTGGTTTTATTGTGAAAGTAAAGTCTGGACAGTACCTGTGATACTGCTGACAGCTAAACCTGCAAACACAGGCATCCTTGAAGCCATTTATCTGGTAATGGCACTCTAACGTTTACTACAACGCATCCTGTTTTCCAATATCTACGTTTTGTTTTCAATTATATACAGGAAATTATTATTATTACTGTTAGACTCCAGATTCAACTTCATTTCTAATTTAAGCTTCAGCAGCCAAATACTTTTAGTCTGTTCTTATCAGTGCTGTGATATTCATGGCTCTCTCTAGCATAATTAGCAGATTGATGTGGACAGCCACGTGCAGATGGATTTGCTGCAGGAATTAGAAGACTACAACTGAATTTCCCTGTTCAGGAGTTCCAAGGAGAACACGAATTCTTTTTCCCTGCAATCTTATTTTTACAATTTATTGTTCTAAGAATTGGACAGCAATTAAATACCCTTGCAAGGGCCATGGTAATTCGGGGGTGGTGGTGGAGGAGGTCCCATTTGCCAAAAGTATCACAGAAAAAAAATTTGTTTCTATTTCCCTTTTTCTTCCTGGCAGTAAAGAATGTACACCACCTCCTCTGGACTGTCAGTCACCTCCTTTAACAATAAGCCAAAGAAACACACCAGTGTTTGTAATATCCTTCAGTTAGTATTTACTCAAGTATGCCAAATACCTGTTTTCTAGAAAGCAAAACAGCATGCTTAGTATTTTCAGTGGGGCAGACAAGTTATAAATAAAGGACCTCATTATAAAAACCAGTCTGTCTAGCTTCATGCTACAAACACTCCAGTTTATATACCATATATATTTATGGAATTGCTGCTCTCCCCACACTGCAGCAGGAGACTGTCTTCTAGCTGGGACATGAGGAACTAAATAAAAAAAAAAGAAACGAACTGTAAACTTTTTCTCAAAACCATCATCAGTGTCTCAGTGCAGTTCAGGTAGCACACTTGTAAACCCTTCAAACCAGAGTGTAGGCCACCACGGGGGTAAGAAGCAGCAATATTGCAAACAGGTACCTTCCATCACAAATCACACTATAAGGAGCATCACTCTGTTCAGGAAGGTACAGTCCTCACAGCTCGGTTTAAAAATGACTGCGCAAAACTGTGCTAAGCAGCACCCTGATAAATATTTTACTTCAGTGTCCTTTTATACAATGGCATAGTCATCAGAGCACTCATCTGACTGCTGATTTCCAGGCCATGGTCACCCTGAAGCCACAACTTCTTTCCAGGAAAAAGCTCTAAGCTGTAGAGAGGACCAGGAAGAGGGTTCTTCCACTCTCACCACAGTGACTGAGCCTCTGTGTGCACAGAGGGATCAGACCCTAAAATTTACACCAGCCTTGGCACTTAAAAGAAGCCATATCCAACATCTCATGAATCTAGTATTGCTACAAAAAGTCCCAGGTTCAGCTGTAGGGATGGCCGGTTTCCCTGTCCTAGCCTGGAATACATTTATGCAAGCAGAGAACTGTACTTACAGACAATATTCGTGGCTCTCAGTTTGTGCTCTCTCACCACCCACACAGCCTGTGTGAAATCCTGTCACACAATGTGTTTTGAATTGAAACTGATGGTATCTAAGTGAATCAGCTGTGTTCAGGCCCTGACCTAGAAGCTTAATTTTTCCAGGAACTTAGGAAGAGGTTTGCACTTGTTTACTACACAGTTTTTCTTCTAGCAGAGTGACTACTGAAATAATTTTTCAGCAAGCTCTGAAACAATTTGTCGTGACTTTTTAAACATACTTTTTATTGGCATAAACCAGTTTGATTTTGCCTTGATTTATAATGCATGTTTCATTGTGTGTTATTTTCTGGTGCAGCTCTTAAAAAGCTGTTTCTATTCACAGGTACATTCAAAGAACAAAAAACTTATACATAAAAAGTAATGTGCCACCATAATTTGAAAATATTCACCTCATTCTCATTCACCTGCCTCCACTAAAAGATTTATAACATGTCTAAACCAGGAATTGATGAATTCATCAGCGTCTGGGATATTTTGATCATAATCAATAACATAATTTTAACTCTTAAATGGGTTTTCAATTAAAGTACAATTTTTTCAAAGTAATTTTATTTTTGTCATAAAAATAGTTTCTCTGCAGACTAACAGCATTAACTCATTTCATACCAGGTGCTGTGTTGTAAAGGACCTGCACAGCCAAACAATACTACTATACTTAATGGAAGATATATAAAATTCATTGTGCAGTTTCATAGGTTAAATGTTATAAAGTAAAACATTTCTTAGATAAATAAGTACAAGCATAAAGATCAAGCACCATTACACAAATTTAGAAGTTCATTATCCAACAATGAAGAATCTAAGGACAGCAAGAAAGTATCAGTGTTAGGAATACAGGCTGGCCTGGCTCCTACAAATTCACTTTTGAACTTTTTCTTAGCTCTCAAAAAAACCCAAGACAAGACAGTCCAGTAGCTTCCACAGAAAGTTAGCTGCAAAAGATTTCTTGGATAGATGAGTCTGCCACGAGCAGAAGAAATGGAGCAGACCATCACCAGTCTCTCATCAGATGATATTAAATGACAGTATCAAGACTTCCTTTAAGTTTTATCTCTTGGGAAGCTGGTGCTTACTAGGCTAGGAACTTGCTGTATGGAGCTAAAGTAGAGAATGTTTTAAAGGAAAACTTATTTTTAATGCTATACAGCAAGACCTTTTAGATATAAGAAATAGAAACAAAATCTAATAGCCTGGAATAAGACGAATGAGCAAATATATATGAAGTCATGCTAAACCAGAGGGGTTTGTGGTCCATTGAACAAATACTCCTGCTGTAGAAAGTGAATTAAATCAAGTGCTGTGATCTGATTATCTTCAAGGATTATTTGTCATGGGCAAACTACTGGTTCAGGTAGGAACAGACTGTTACCCTTCAACTAAGTGGCAGTTATTGATCTTTGCTGGCACAGCCTCATTGTTACATGGCTTCACTGTTATGGAGAGGCTGCTGGCTTAATGTCTGTCAGTCTGGGAAATACAAGTAGCCCTTCCTTAGGAAAGATAAAGGGAGGTAATTTCAGGGTCTTTCATCTTTCACAGACCTCTACTGCTCAGAAGCCAGAAAGTGTATTTTCTTTGTCTATGGCAATTAACTAAATCTTGAACTTCACACAATTTTTATGGATGAATAATATGTATATCTAGAAATACGGAGAAAATTTCTAGCACTACTATTAGCAATGGCAATACAACTTCACCCAGACCCATCATCCTGTACCAGGACAGAGCCCTCAGAGCAAGGAAAGGAGAGGGTGCTGAGGGGAGATTATGGGGAGCTCTTCAAAACCCATTGAGTTTTGCTGTCACTTCTGAGAACTTTCTTAACTGAATGGAAAAGCAGTTGCAGAGAATTTGAAAAGAAACAAAAAAGGTTTCTGTAGCTTTAAGAGCAGACAAAAGCCTTGCGCTCTTGTTCAGGGAGCTGCTTTACATAAATCTTCAGGAAGTCTCTGAGAGGCAGTAACCTGGACAGAAATCAGATAGCTATTTCTCAGGCTCAAGTATTTAGCTTGTTTTGAGGCAAATCTCAAGACAAATACACCAAGTGCTATAAATCAGAGAACTATACCAGATGCAAGCAAAAATGAGGCTACAGAAGCTGAGGAACAAGTACATGATTCCACTGCTCTTTCCACCGATTTTGTAAAAAAAATGTTTGCAAGTTTCACAGTTCTCCACATAATTTGAAAACTGAAAGTTACAACCGATAGAAGTCTTGGAAATTTCACTCCATTTGGCTAGGGGGTGGGAGGAAGCTGTAGCTTTCCTCACACTATTTCAGCTTAGAATCAATCAGCTTCTATTTGTTTATCTTTGGAAGCTAGTCCTGAAAAGCTTCTTCATGCAGGAAATTCCTCTTCCCATGGTAAACAGCCAAATAGGTATGAATGCAGTCATAAATTATCACTGCAGAACAATAAACACACAAATGTTGATCAATTAAAGTAGAAGGAAATCTTGTTTTATGTCCCCCTTAGTGGAGCAGGTTAATTCCTGGGATGCACCATTCTGAATACCTTGCATCGTTACTTCACACATCCACCTAGGCTCTTTGGTGCTGTGCATTTGACTCCCAGCTGGGAGATCCAAACGCTCAGTGACATTCGAGTGAGTTTGTGAGGCTCAGTGAACGTGGCAGGGGAGTCAGGCTCCTCGGAGAGGAGTGACAGCAGATGCCCTCCAGGGGAGCTACAAACCGCGCGTCATCCCGGACTGCCACCCCGGGAACACGCTCTGGACTCAGAGAAAAGAGCTGACAGGCAGCAGCAATAGTTTCAGCTGTTTCCTCCAGATCTCTCCCAGCAGGTGTCACTACGATGTAGCATAGCTATAAAATCTTAAAGTAACAAACATAAAAGTAGCGGGTTCCTTTTTCTCCCAAATGGCAAAGTACCTCTGCAGACTAATTATGTAAAACCTGAATAGTCCACACAAATGAGCTTTGTGAGGAGAGGGTGGGGAAAACTGCTAGCTGTGTATCATTTCCACTTCCACACAGCTGATTTTCTTCTTATAAATTGTTATATCTCTGAAAGAGATGTCTTTAATGAAGTGGTTAATTTAACGCAATGCTCAGCATTCTCTTCTTAAAAGTAATGTACACAGATGGCTGTATTCCAAACTCCATTCATCTATTTCAAATTGTTATAAAATGGCTGTTGAATTCTATTCTTTGGAGAGATAAAATATATTTGTAATAAACAACAAAATTTTCTAGCAGCTGGTTCTGAAAATTAAGAAAAAACCAAACCAACACGGGAAAAAATCTTTTCCAAAGCAATCTCCATGCAGACTCTGACTGTCCTACTACCCAGCGATTCTGCAGGCATTCAAACACCTCACCGTAATGTCTCAAAAATCAATAGCAATTTATTCTCTCTTTGAACCCCAAGCAACAAAAGTAAATAATACTGTCACCTGCGGTCTGCCTTCAGAACATGGTCACAACCCTCCAGAGCTCTTTATCTATGCTGGCTTTGCAGATTGTATTGGCTTTCACACGGGACAAATACACAAGACAGCAACAAAAAGGGGTCAAGTTCCTGTACTCCGACCAGCCAGGCTGCTCAGCTGGAATTAAGAACAAGGTTTGGCATTTGTCTTACTTCAGCTTCAGAAACATTAATTTTATTAAAAGCGAAAAATAAAAGAAAAAACAAAATTAAAAAAAAGAAACAAAACCAAAAAAGGATATTAGAATTATGTTTTCTCATGCAATAAAAGGGAAATCCTAGAGGAAAAAGTTGAAACACAGGTTGGAACTTCAAACGTTTGCATCATTTAAAGGTACTTCCTAAATTAATTTCCTAAAAATTGGAGGCTTTGAAATTTACATACCTTACAATGCTACTGAACAGATGTCAGAATATTCATAAGTAATCCAGGATATTGATCGATTGTTTTCAAAATCATCATAATTTGTAACCAATATTAAGGAATCATTTTCCATCTCATTACAAGACAACCAGTTTCTTTTAAGTGTCACAGGGACTTTGTAAAGTTTCAAACACATTAAATTGTTAGATATGAAGATGTGCTCACTTAACATCTAGTGACCCTGTGTATGCACAATGGACTCTTCTCTTTCCAAGGAATATTATTTAACTATGCTTGTATCTTTGCTTTGTATCATATTAAATGTCTTCATTGCTGGATGGCGTGTTAAGCCTATAGGGCATAGAAATTCTCACCACCACCAATTCTGTTTCTTCTTAGAAATACTGATTGTTGTGGGTTCATATATAATAAGTTCAGGATGCATCACTAGCTCATAGAGGCATCATGTCCTGATTTGAACCAGTCCACCCTTTCTCTCATGACTGTTTATATCAATGAGCACAAAGACAGGGCACAGGCTGAATGCAAAGCAGGAAATGGAAGTTGAGAGAAGAAAATTGACCTTCTATTCCAGTTTTCAACATGGACAGTAATTCCATAAAATAATTTCCCACTCTAAAATGATAAAATGCCAAAACCTAGAAGCACAAACAAATATGTATATTTAATGGATCTCATAATAACTTTCATTACAAGCCAGGCCAGAATTGTAATTTCTTTCAAAAGGGAAAAACTACTAGTAAAGAAAATGTGAAATTCAAAAATATTTTAGGTTAATATCTCAGGAGAAAGAAAGATCTATGTGGATTTTACATGACCACATGAGAAGAAATGAGGAGATACTAAGACTTTATTTACACAAGACATAAACACTTGCCTAATCAAAGGGCATTCTCAGCCAACGTTACAAGAAACTCTGGTAAAACATTAGAAGATTAATGTATTCATTATTTTAGAAATCAGGTGCAAAATGCAGAAAACCCAATAGCCACTAATGTCAAAGAAAAGCAACAAAATAAACTGAATTTTATATTGAGTCATAAACTGAATGAAAAGAGAAAAAGGCTACAGAGATTTAATTCCTTCTGCTATAAGCCACAGCCACAATGAATTGTAAGTCTACTATTGTAAGCACCAACAGTTAGGGTAGAGCAAAGACTGCCTGAACAGTAGATTATTATTCAATTATTTCATTAAAAACTGTAGAACTTTTTAATGAATATTTAATAAGCACATCAGTATCTGAAGTCAGACTGCTAGCATGGCTGGATACTCATTCAATCCTATGCAGGCTCTTACTGGCCCCTTATTAAAAAAAAAAACCTTACAGGATAAAAAGGTATTTTTATCTCTAATTTTACAAGAGCTAAACAGCGTATGACTCAATAAAGCAACAGTAAAAATCAGGAGTGCTTCTCTACTGTTCCATTTGCATCCCTCAAGAAGAGCATTTAATTTAATTTACTATTTACTCATTTTACATTTGCAATTCTCCGCAGGTGTCTGTAAATCCAGTGCTAACTACACCTAGTACTGGGAACACAAAATAGAAATTGCTGAGACAGGCTTCAATCATTCCAGAAATTCTTCTGTGGCTTTGAAGCATCTCCCAGAAAAGCTCTGACAAGTGATATAAGCTCCAATACTTTCAAGATTCTATCGTGTTTAAAGGAACAACTCCTAGCTTGCCTCAGAAGCAGTGTGGCCAGCTGGTCAAGGGGGGTGATTCTCCCCATCTACCCCACTCTGATGAGATCCCTCCTGGAGTACCGCATCCAGTTTCTGGGGTTTCCATCACTGGAAGGATGTGACCTGCTGGAGCAAGTCCAGAAGAGAGCCATGAAGATGATTAAGGGGCTGGAGCACCTCTCCCAGGAAGACAGGCTGAGAGAGTTGGAAATGTTCAGACTGGAAAAGAAAAGGCTGCAGGGAGACTTCATAGCACCTTCCAGTACCTAAAGGGGGCCCACAAGAGAGCTGGAGGGTCACTTTTTACAAGGGTGTGTAGTGACAGGACAAGGAGGGATGGCTTTAAAGTGAAAGAGCGCAGAGTTAGATTAGGTCTTAGGGAGAAATCCTTCACTATGCAAGCAGTGAAGGCACTGTGACACATTGCTCAGTTCAAGGAGCTAAAACTCACCACAACTAGAAAAAAAGGGAAAATATGAACACCTTCTGAATCAGTACGGCACTGAGGGAGACAAGTCAGAGTATTGGCATGTGAAAGGTGCTGGAAGAGAGGATTTAGCTGTTTTTTTTGTTTTGCCTACCCATTTTAACAAGTTAGCTGTTTTGTGAAACTGCAACCTGATGAATGTTCAGTCATCCTAATACATCAACTACTGACACTGCTAATTGAAATTAGATATTTTGTTGACTTCACGAAAAAAGTTTAAGTTAACATGCACAAACTAACTGAGTTAAAAACTGGAGAGATATTTAAAAATTTTGCTCACTAATATCACAGTGAAAGCAATACATTAGCCATCATGTGTTATAAACTGTTAACTACTGGTCTGTCAGTCTCACTTCAGTGCCTGGTAAAGTTATACATATTGAAGGTATTGAAAAACATCTGGAGGACAATGCAGACATTGGTCACAGCCAGCACAGCTTCATGAGAGGCAAGTCCTGCTTATCAAACCTGATTTCCTTTTATGATCACACCTAGCTGATCAAGTGAAGCCAGTTGATGTAATCTTTTTGATCTCAGTAAAGCTTTTGATACTGTCTCTCACAGGATCCTTCTGTACAAAATGTCCAGCACGCAGCTGGATAAACACATCATGGGATGGGTGAGCAACTGGCCCATGGGTCGGGCACAAAGGGGTGCAGTGAATGGGGTGACATCAGACTGGGGACCTGTCACTAGTGGGGTTCTGCAGGGCTCCATCCTCAGCCCTCTGCTCTTCAACATCTTCACAAATGATTTGGACACAGGACTGGAAGGGATACAGTGCAAGTTCACAGAGGAGAGGAGCTGTTGAGTTCCTTGAGGGCAGGGAGGCCCTGCAGAGAGACCTCAACAAATCAGAGGGCTGGGAAATCACCAACCGTATCAAGTTCAACGAGGGAAAGTGCTGGATTCTGCACCTGGGATGGGACAACTCTGGATGTATGGACAGGCTGGGGAATGAGATGCTGGGGAGCAGTGCCACAGAAAGGGACCTGGGGATCCTGGTGGATGGCAAGTTGAACGTGAGTCAGCAGTGCCCTGGCAGCCAGGAGGGCCAAGAGTGTCCCACAGGGCATCAGGCACAGCATCGCCAGCCGGGCAAGGGAGGGGATTGTCCCACTCTGCTCTGCATTGGGGTGGCCTCGCCTCGAATGCTGGGGACAGTTTTGGGCACCTCAATGTAAAAAAGATAGAAAGCTCTAAGAGAGTGTCCAGAGCAGGGCAACAAGGATGATGAAGAGCCTTGAGGGGAAGCCATATGAGGAATGGCTGAGGTCACTTGGTCTGTTAAGCCTGGAGAGGAGGAGACTGAGGGGAGACCTCATTGCAGTTACAACTTCCTTGTGAGGGGAAGAGGAGGGGTAGACACTGATCTCTCCTCTGTGGTGACCAGTGACAGGACCTGAGGGAATGGCCTGAAGTTCTGCTAGGGAGATTCAGGCTGGATATTAGGGAAAGGTTCTTCACCCAGAGGATGGTTGGGCACTGGAACAGGCTCCCCAGGGCAGGGGTCTCAGCACCAGCCTGACAGAGTTCAAGAAGCATTTGACAATGTTCTTGGGCAAATGGTGTGACTCTTTTGGGATGGTGCCGTGCAGGGCCAGAAGCTGGACTTGATGATCCCATCCAGCTCAGCATGTTCTGTGACATAGATACGCTCACACTCAAACGTGTGTGCGTGTGTGTGTATTTCTAATAATTAAATATCATTCTCTCGCCAAAATGCTTGGAGAAAGGATAATTCAGGACCTTTGCTGACAGAAGTGTTCTCATTTCACTTGTATTCAGACAGGAATTTCTGTCATCATAAGGCAGGTGAGCCCTAGCCTAAAATTTACAACCTTCTGTTTATAAGGAACTAGAGTTAACAAGAATATTTACTAAGTTCGCAATGGATTAAGCCCTTCCCTTCTAAAGAAATATCTAGAAATTGCTTCAACTACTAAGAACTACCAAAACAAATTAAGAATTAAGAAAGTGAATCATTTTAATCACTACTTTGCCAATACTGCCAATAAGGTTACTGCTAACGTGGCCATTTTTCTTTAGGATGTAAATAGAAATTGTTAAGCAGATTACATCTCTTAGATAACTAGTTTTGACTGCTTATCAGTCTAGACCAAATAAATATTTGCAATCTAAACACAAACATTTTTAGAAGACATTACTTTGCACTTTCATTAAAAAGTGAAATTGACTGGACAGGACAGCATGCTTGCTTCTAGGCTTTCCCATCTCTTTTCTTAAAATCTTGGTAGGTGAATTTGCCTCCAAACATGAGCTTATCAGAACAGAGGTGCATGAGAGCAAATCAAATAATTGGGAAGCCTGAAAATACAGGATAAAATTAACAAGAGAAGGCAGCATTTTATCACAAATTTGAGCACTTGATATTTTAAAAAATGCAATACATTCTAAAAGCTCTAGATTTTTATAATCCTGGAGTATGTTAACTAGCATAACTTTTAAGTTTGGGGAAACATTAGTTTGAAGGCTAATACTGCAAACCCAAGACTCACCAACTGAGGTCCCCTCAGCAAGGTGCAACGCATACAGAGAAACCAAAATCCTCTGTTTGTACTTTTGACACTGTTGGTATATGTCCTTCTGAACAGCACTTCAGACTTCCTTATACACTCCTAATAGTTTAAAACTACTTTTCTCCTGAAGTTTGACACACAGCTCTGTAACAATTCCAGTAACAAAACAAGAGTTCACAGCCAGAATTCTTACAGTAAGGGACTTTTTTTTTTTTTGGCAAGTTTAAAAAAAGAAAATGTACTATCAAATCCAACTACTTATGCCTCCCTTTTCATGACACTAAAATGATGCTTACAGGACAGATGTAGTTTTGTGGCTTATGGCTGAGCAGAAGCAGACTACATAATATAAGCAAGCTGTGTAGGACAGTTCATTATTTATACTGCCTGTTGTTTCCTATTGAAAGACCTTGATTCAATTCCTTTTTTCTTTACTGGGTTTTAAATATCCAGAAAGAAATATTCCAATAAAGAAATCAAAAGAAAATAAAGCCAGTTTCAAGGAGTGATGGAATATATACCAACACCATGTTCATCATCAAAGACAAGATCATGTATCCCAATTTCAAATCTGATTTCAATAGGACACAACAAGGTAGGCACAGGCTAAGATACTGAATAAGGAGAAATTACAGTGGCACATTGAATGTAAACTGAGTGAGACAGAAGCTCTGCAGAAGCAAACTAAAATTTATTCTGAAGTCTATGTTAGAATTATAGTAGAATAAACAAATTTTAATATATCCATGTTTTTTAAAATAGCTTTTTCTTCCCTTATGTGCCCATCATACATACTTACCTATTCAAAAGCAGGTAACTGTTAAAGTGATCCAGAATTCCATCAAAAAGGTCAGTAATTAACTCCTTTACACTTAGAGACATTCTTACTATTCTTGCAACTTAACATAAATAAGGAAATCTAACTAAAGATATTTACCTATATGCACCACGCTACCTTAAGAAAAAGCGTCATTGTTTGTACCATGTTCTGCAGCTTATATTCACTTACATATTTCACACTGCACATTCCATTCAATTTTCTAGATTTACCCTCATCAGTGTGTGAACATGCTCCAATCAATTCCAAATTAATAGCTTCTGTTTCAAATAAGCAGGCTATATTTCACCAATATATTATGAAGGCTAACCCAGACTGATTTTATTTGCCGAAGTACACAAATTTCTTTGACCGACCTCATTGTCTTGATTTCTCAAGGACTTACTCTGAGGTAGCAGATTTGTTTCAGCAACGAGACAAAGGTACAATCTAATTCACTTTTCAGATTGTGAACGTGACTGTTCAAAGCAGATATGTAATTATATTCCTTCCTTGCAACAACACAAGTTTTAGAAATACTTTTTTAGTAGAAACCTATGATTTGATATGAACAGTGTTTTTTTTCTTAAAAAGACAGTGAAATTAAAATTTGCCTTTAAACACGGCTATTTTACAAACTCATTCAATTAAAACAACAGTAACCTATAAAAAACAATGCCTAATTTTAATGTGCTCTTTTCTTTTAATATGCTCTTATACCAAATGTTATTGCAGCTAAGAAGTTTCAGCATTTTTCACCTTATTTGAAAATCTGAAAGCAGCTTATATTTGAATAGTTCCAGCGTTTTCTCTCACTGAAATCAATACAACTAGTCAAGAACTGAAAGCAGGTTCATCAGCCTGTTAGCTGGATTTGAAAGAGTACAATTTTACGGTCTGAAGTTATTCTTAGTTTGTTGGCATAAAGAAACTTACTTAATTTTGGCATAAAGAAACTTACTTAATTTTGCAGTTCTTCTCAAATCTATTGACTATCTATGAAACACATGAAACAAAAGAAATCTGCCATTCTGAACCCAAAGGAAACCACATAATGACAAGAGCCATGACAAAATACATACCTAGTCTTAAAACAATAGTTATTGAAGAAGGAAACAAAATTCACAATCCAAAGGATTCTCCAGCTGGACAATTCCATCTCTCTTGCCATCATCTCAGACAAATACTTTTAAGATTAGTCCCTTAACAAAGACGGGGATGTTGAGCTATTACTGCCCATCTCTGCACTCACCTTGGCCAGAAGTTCCCTGCCTACTTAGAACCTGGTCAACAGAGATGAATATGTGCCAGCTTTACAATTACTGTATTGCAGTGTAACACGTTATCTGCAAACCAACTTCTAATGTTCTAACTGAAATCTTAGACTCTGAACTTCAAAAGAATTTAAACAGCTGAAGCTTAAGTAACACAGTTTTCTGCCATAACTGGGAAATATACACAACCTAGAAAACAACTCAAACTAAGCCAAACAGCAACTTGCGAAAAAAGCAAACGTACATGTTAAGAATACAAAAGTGAAGTTGCATAGAAATAGTTCATGTATCTGAAATTCATGTATCTTTACTGAAAGAAAATTCTAATACAATGAAAAGAAAATCTTAAGAAGTGTCCAAAAGGGAAACACTAAGGCACCCCACTAACACAGGGCAATTTTTTTCTTAAATGAGTGCTTTTCCTGTTTGAACTACTGTTGATTTATGTGTTAAAACTTCCAGCATGTTTGTAAAAGGAGAAGTAATGTGAAAAAATTGAACGTAATCTTTGAGAACCAGAAGCTGTAAAAACAGACAGAATACAAATCCCAGCAAGGCTGATAAAATAACTGCTCACTCTGTAAGAAATGTACCTGTTTCTAACATATGCATAAACTACTACATCTTATCAAAATTTAAGTAGCTTAAGAAGAAGCCTAAGCTTTTGCTCCAGTAAAATCACAATTTGATTCCCAGCATTAATGTAAGAATGATAGTTTACAGTCAAGAGCCATTATAAGTAACATTCACTCATGCACATAACGTGAAACATTCAGCATCTTATGAGAAAACTAAACAGAATTTGTACAAACTTGCACTGCTAAGATGGTTGCTGCCCAGTACAAACGCTACTGCAGGTGAAGCAGCATACACGAAAAGACAGATAGTGCTGAACGCACTAACTCTTTAGCTATACTTTTTGGTAACCAGTGAGAAACTAGCCAGGTTCAGGTTGGATATCGAAGACCATTATGCTTTTAAGTTAAGCAGTTAAGTGACAAATCATTAAAAATAAACATCATTGAGAAATATGGACATATTGCCAAATATTAATAAAGGTATGAAAAATCTCAGTTTAAAAAGTCATTTCAAAATTAATATTCTAGAAACAAACATTCATGACTAGGTCTTTAAAACAGCAACAAACTTTGTGCATTTCACTAATTCTAGAATTCTTCAAGTACTTACAGTTTTAGGTTGGTTGATCTATTGTTAAGACATTACTGGTTTTTAAAAATAATTGAGGGCTAAACAATGATGCATTCCCAAGTTACCTTTTTCCCACTTTAGTGTTAACAAGTAGGAATATGGTTTTGATGCTTCCAGTGTCAAAATCAGGTGAACTGAACGGTTTTACAGAGCACACTACTCCAACTCCTTAAGGGGATATAAAATCACATTAAACTCGGCTTGTTATTAATAATTCATGGCAAATTCCTTAGTTCACTACAGGGGCATCACTCTTAGGGCATCATTCTTATTGAAATAACTTAACAGGGAAAGTCAGATAAACAGTGTTACCATTAAAATGAGAAGCCACCTACCATGAACCCAGGAACTCTGAAAGCCCTAAAGAATTTAAATCCTTACAATTTTCAGGCTAAATCCAGAATTCTACATTCCTTTCTAAAATCTGATATTAATTTAATAGATAAGTAAAACCAACAAAATTTCATCTAATGAAATTTGGTTTATCTGCAGATTTCAAGTGTCACATTTCCACACATTTAGCTGTACTGCATAAGAGCTATTTATGCTCTCATTACTCTGAAATAGACCCTTTCAACAAGAATATTTTACTTCAAATAAGGATTAAACTGAGTGTATCCCATTAAACATATCTGTGATGCAAAAATATTATGATTTGGAATTGGAACACTTTTCACTATAGTAAAAAATACCTACTAATAAAGCAGTTACCGTCAACACCAATTATGACACATAAAGACCACAAGACTTCATTCTTCATGGTCACAGAATAGATGGCTCTCACAGAATTACATCATGTATTAGTAACATCTGGATTTCAATGCACATGACTAACTAGGTGGACAGATTCAGGAAAAAATGGCATTCAATATAAACACATTACGATAGGGACTAGATACCCATTTTGTAATTTGCTCAACAGAACAAAATTAGCTTTGATGCATCACTAAACCACCATGGAAAAATCAGCTTTATCCTTACAGACCTAATTAATTCTGATGTAGAAAGAAAGCAAGTCCACTTCAAAAGCTCAGTCTGCTCTCTGAGTAAAATAATGCCCTATGCATAAAAAGTTCTAGTTTTATGAAAATTCAAAATTCATCTTTTAGTCCTTAAAGTAACAAGAGAAACACAGTTAGTGTTTTAACTGCTTTGTACTCCCAAAAGCATATTTTGGTATTAAGAAATAAGGTATTAGTGAGTGGCTTGTAACTTGCAGTCAGTGTCCAACACAGATAAAAGCTTGAAAGGGCAAAGCTTCAGAGGTACATGGGACTAATGGTTCACTGCTGTACTTTCAACATACAAGAAAGGAGATTGTGTTTTTCACCTGTATCATCATTCCATAGACACATTATCTACATACTTGTAAAGACAAACTTTAGATGAATTGGTTCTGATAATGTTGGGGAAAACAAAGAAGGTCAGGCTTTTGGGTACTGATTGTGTATCATCTACACCGTAACTATTCCCTGGTGTCTCTCATTCACTCCCTGTTCAGTAATATATTAGCCCAGGAAGGTTGTGTTTCCTGACACAAACACCAAGGACAAATAGAATTTTGTTACTGTCTCATGGAGGAAACAGTTGAGAAGCCTTCTCAAAAAGTCACTTGTTTCTTCTAAGACAGTTGATTTTGAAATCCAGCTGGAAACCAATAAAAGTGATCCAAACTTTCCTTCTGCAGAAATCAGCACTGTCTTATTTGACTGTAACATCACTGTTGCATTAGCAGAGTCTAATTCTGTAGTGACAACACACAGCAAGCAGATATGCACAACAGTTTCACGTAGATAAAATGAAAAAGAAACCCAAACATTTGACTTTTTTATCCTAATGCCCCCTTTTCACAAATGGCAAAGTAAATGAAAAGTCTCCCTGTGCACAGTCCTTTGCCCTCAAAGGGCTGCCTGTTCTAATTCATGTCTAGAACTGAACTAAGATTTCAAAATCTGCATTCACATAAAATTAACTACCTGATTTTTTATGTGTTGCAATTGTATCCTAAATTGGTTTAGAGCTCACTGTCTGCTGTCCTAGCTTAGGAAACTGATTATAAGAACAGTTCTAAAATAACACATTTGAAATGAAACAGGAATTGACGCTGAATATTCATTGCACACAGTGATACACAAGGACATCTTAGGTTCCTACCAGAATTACAGCAATAGTTCTACTATTACCCACTGAGAGTGCTTAATTTTTTCAATTTTATTTACATTAAAAAGAACTACTGACTTCTTAATGTTGAAAAATCAGGAATGGAAAACATATGTTGGAACTGTTGTCACTGACAGATGAAAGGAGGGAAATGCCAGGCTTTCAGAAGTGGACTGCATCATGAGAAACATTTTAAGTCTGTCACAAAATACAATTTATACTATAAACAATAATTATTAGTAGTATTTGAGTGTTACTTGGCATTTTTAACATAAAACTCTACACAACTGAGAAGGAAAAAAAACCATCCCAGATGTCTTCATGACACAATTTTAACAAGCTGGTGTCCAAAAACAGCCTGCTCACTTTAATGCAAGTTACATGTTTTTCCATCAGGATATCACCCAAGAACCCAAAATCTCTGCAAAAGGGAAAGTATGTTAATATAAAGCAAGTGTTCACTTATTTGATATAATATTAAAATAACTGTTTAGTTTTAAATACAATTTTAAAGTATCTAATGCTTATTTTTAAATGTGAAATTATTTTTATCTCCATATCTATAACAAAAACCAGCAAATTTAATCCAGATACTAATTCAGAGGTGCAATTTCATAACTCCTAAGGAGAGTCGCACACACGCACAGTAAAATCAGCCGGTGTTAAGTATATGTGACTCAATAATTCTCGGTAGAATTACTAGTTCTATTACTAGTAATTCTAATAACTAGTTCTAATAGTTTACTGCCAAGAACAATTCAGGGCTACAGTCTAAGATATTGATGCAACCAAAAAAAAAAAAAGAAAACACTTCTTTCATTTTCCTCTAGCACAGTTAGGGCACAATACTTCAAAAATTCTTAGTCAGATGTACAAGAAGTCATCAAAAAAATTACTATTAGAACTAGTTATAATAGAATTACTATTTATAATTCTAAATGGGAGCATAAAGTTGTGGGCTGAATTCAGACAGCACAGGTAAACTGTAGGAGCAGTGCTAGGATCAACTGTGTGACTCTGACTGATTTTAGCATATGTTACTTAAGTCTTGTCTTTATTTGAGGAACAAGACAAAAGAAAAAGCTCCAGGAGTGCTTCTCCTAAGCTTTATGAGATTGATGTGGCCAAAGCACCATGCCATACTCGAAAATTTTGAGTTTTAATGTTATTTCAGAGCAGCACTCAGTACTTTTATAAGGCTGTAATGTGTTTTCATTTTACCTGTACTGAAAAAAAAAGAATGGATAACAGCAGGAAAGCAGCTATTCTAAGGAGGGAAGGCATAAAATGTAAACATAATGCAACAAAGAAGCAAATGAAGAAACTCTCCTTTTTCTTTATTAGAAATAAGAGAAACAGATTGTGCTCATCTTGATTAAAGCCAAGAGTCTCATTGTATGGAGTTCAGCCAGGCTCCAGCACACAGCTTACTATGGAGTTTTGCTGTGTTAAAAAGTAAACCAGATGGGATATTTGCTTCCAACAAGATAATTCTAATGGAAATTGTTAGAAGTACTGTAAAAGAAACTTTTCAGCTTCATCTGCTCTTTTATTGTGTATAAGGGCAGGCAGAATGAAAACTAGACTATGAAAACAAACCACAAAAATTTAAAAATTCAAAACATTAATCATTAACCAAGTTTCGAATTTATGTGCCTCAGAACACCAACTGCTTACATAAAGCACACACCAGGCTAAAGCCAAATCTCAAACAGTAGCAGAGTTAGTATGAATAAAATATCTTAAAATTATGTAAAGTAAGTAAATAACAATCAACTTGAAGGTTAGCCCGTAGCTTCATACAGCTTGAAGAAAAAATATGAAGCATGTCAACCGACCAATACACCAGGGCCTTGTGAGACCTAACAGACACAGAGTTTTTGTTCGGGACCACTAAGATAACATCTCCTGTTCTTAAAAGACCCCATATTTTCCAGATGAGCTACAAAACACAAAGAAGGTAGATGAGGTATAGTTCTACAGTTACTGTTTTTGATGACTTCTTGTACATCTGACTAAGAATTTTTGAAGTATCATGCCCTAACTGTGCTAGAGCAAAATGAAAGAACTGTTTTCTCTTTTTTTTTTTTTTTGTTGCATCAATATCTTAGACTGTAGCCCTGAACTCTTCTTGGCAGTAAACAGATTTTTTCAACACAAGGTACACCCATTTCATCACAACAACAAATTCACTCCTAAAGAAACATAACAGGCAATAAAGGCAATATTTTGTAAACAAAGCAGCTTAGACACATACTGAGCCCATTTCTTCTGAGAAGTAGGGTCAGTTATCATAGAGAGACAAGCTCATGCTTTTATTATCCCAATCCAGCTTGCCAAGCAGAGGTACCTACCACTAAATATTTACTGTTAAAGTGGGCAATATATGTTTTCTCCTTTTAAATATTGCTCTCAGACTAAACACTGCTCTAAGCTCCCTTTTCTTCTTCAGGAACTGGTCTATACCACACTTAAGACATTCTATTCAGGCTTTGACTTTGTCCTACCATGTTTCTTCAATCAGCCAGAAAGCAGACTGGAATGAAATTGATATGATTGGATAAAGGAAAATCAAATTTTTTCAACATTTAGTTTCAGTAATCTAATTATGAAGCTTTTAGTAATAGTGTAATTACTTTGAAGTTCTGAACATATGTTTCCGCTGAGAGTATTCCACAGAGGACACTGTATCAGAAAAGGGAAAAAACGTAAACATAAATGTACCAAAAATATTTCAGCTCATCAAAAAAAATTAAAATTGAAAGGAGAACCATATGCCAGAGATGCAAGATGATGTCCAGTATGAACCACTTTTGTTTCCATTATGTACAGTCCTTTAATTTAATACCAATGAAGAAAATGGAAAATAATTTTTCCATGACATCAAAACACACTACCAAAATGTTACTGGATTGGCATATTAAAAAAAAAAAAGAAGAAAATAAACATGTAAAATTATTATGACAAAAAGCAGATGAACACTGTTCTGTGAACTTTGAAGGTCTGACTGTTTCCACTGATGGAAACGGTCTCTTATAGAAATAGCTCACACAATGGGCCTAAAAAAGCCCAGGCATCTCAGTTTCTTATGATTCTTACTCTTCTGAATTTAGTTAAATATCCTTAGCTCTATACACTGAAAGTTATTAAATCTGATGTATTAGATCTGACACAAGATAGTTCTATTGGCTAAATTTACTCAAAACAAAACAGAACAAAAAAAAAAAAATCAATGAACTAAGAGGGGAAATTCACCACTGAGCAAGACATTTAGAAATGCTAAACAAAGATCTAGAAAACAGCAGCACAGACAGGAAGACACTTGAAATTAAAAAAACCTCCAAAAAACCAAAAACCAAACAAATAAAAGGAAGTAGAGGAAATAGACCATAATACAGAAAAGCTTCACACTTTTAACAAAACAACACTCACATTGATCATCACAACAGTAGTGAACAAAGCAAGCACATTTTTGTTACTGGAAAGTCAACTTTGCTTTTTCTGTTTGTGGTTTTTATGTATCACAAACAATTTACAACTTTAAATGAATTTGCTTCGGTGCCCTTCTATGTCACCAAGAGCAAGCTTACAAAAAAAAACCCCAACAGATAAACTAAAGCAAAGGAGGATGTCCAACTTTTGTGGCAACAAATGCATTGTTCATACCACCTTCACAAATAACACAGCCCAACCAACAGCTTTTGATGGCAACTGCTCTCTAAAAAGCTGTGCTTTCATTTCCTACACATTAATACGTTACAATCTTGCTGTCCTTTAAACTGCCATGGAATGACAAGCTCTTTCCTCAGTTAGGATTTTCATTCATCTTTATCAGCTTCTGAAATTCTTAAACAATAAATCAACTTGTTAATGCTTTCCTTTTTTCCTTTCTCAGCTGAGGGGTATAGGCCTAGAGCTTAGAGGTAAAAACAAACTGTCTCCCCAAATCATAAGGGAATGTCAAAAGAAGTATAAACCCCATGGAATAAAACCAAGCACAAACAGTATTTTTGTTGTTTTTCTTACCAATAGATCTGTGCTATAGGGACAAGTAATGCATACCAAAAGAACTTTTCAGAAAATATTCAGAAAATAACCACACAATCCCATAGATCAGATTTCCAAAATCAGGGTTAAAAAGGGGAGACATTAATGGCAAGGAACTTCTTGAAAATGTTCATTTGGTAACCACCTTCCTTTCATCATCTCAGGTTAGCTCAAACCAGCCAAGGACAGAAAATCAAGTCTTCCTCAACAATCAGAAGAGGAACACAGCCAAGAGGTATGGGTTAAAAACTGCAGGATCCAGATAATTTATTTTGGACATGTTTAATGGGCAATGACCCATCATTCTTTTTAGATGTGTGTATGTCATTGTCATTGTTTTCCCTCTTCCAAAGGTAAATGGAGAAGAAAATAGTGACATATAATATTACAAATTCAGAGGTCATCAGAGGGGATGAAAGCTTTAGAATACAGTCAGAGTTTTAAAATTTCCATCACTGAAATTGCTAGCATGAGTAGAGGTGTTAAATTCTGCAGACAGCCTCAAATAGTTCTGAAGTCCAAGAGTGAGCTTTTGCCATAAAAACAACAACAACAACCCCAAGAAAACCCTAAACAAACAAACAAAACAAACCCCAATAACAACACCACCAAAAAAAACCCTACTTAGAAATGTAAAACTAGGAAAACAGTTAGGAGAGTTAATTTCTATGAAGCACATGATTTATGATGCCACTGTTTTGGAAGGCATTGTGACATATGGAGAAGAAATTGCTGAAGATTTTGTGGCTTATTTACAGGCATGTTGCCACTGTAAAAAAGACACCACATAAAGCTACCACGTACTTCATGCATCATAATTGTGACAAGTTATTTATGCAATCTTTTGGCTGAATTTATGAGAAATCATTAATAAGACTGCCTTTTTCAAGAAAAGATGCATGTTTACCAGCACAAATACCAGCTACCACTGTACAAATTGCTCAAGGGCACGAAACAAAAGGCAGTTCCATGATTAATTCTTTATTAATTTCTACCCTTAAGACCACTAATATCAAATTTAATATTTGAGTGATGGATGGAGAACTTAAATGAGTCTTTGTCTCTTGTCATTTTAACAGAGAATTTGAAATAACGTGGCAAATATATCAGTTATTTCCACAAGCCTCAAAGAACAACTTTGACATTACAATTTGTCCTGGGTCAAGCTTTAACAATACTAATGTAGACACAAACATGCTGACTGAGAAAAGTGATGCAACACAAGAGCTACTGCTTAAAAGCCTGTTTAGTACAATCAGGCAGGCTTCAGTCTGCTTCAAAATATGCACAGTAATGAACTAATTCTTTCTCCATCTTGTCCAGCCTCAAGAATAAACCAGGCAAAAGGGTACTGATGCATTTTTCTACATCAGATAAACCTGATGGATTTTTATCCTTATTTTGTAAGGTCATCCATCTTTCCACTCTTTTAGCACTGATCAAAATACAGAAGGACTGGGAGAGGCCTGAAGTACGACATTTGGAAACTGAAAAATTATAAAAATATTGTAGATTTTAAAGGATGTAATTTACCATATTAAAATTCAGTTATTTAATGATTAAAAGTCCTCATAAAGCATAAACATTTGAAAGATGTCCCACCCACACTGTAGTTCAGAAGGAAGAAATCAGGTATTGTGAAATAACTGACAATTATATAACTGAAGCTTGCCAACTACTATCTCCAAACCAATCTTTGTAGTGGCATTCTGTGAATTCTGGCTATATAGCTGCATGTTTCTTACATTACCTCTTTCTTTTGCTTTTAATGGAAAACTTCATACACCACTGGCTGGTTTTGTTAGAAGTTGATTTTGAGTCCAGCAATACTGATACGCAGTACATAGCAACAACAACAATTGATTGAAAAATAATTAATTTATCTATTTTACATAAACCTGTCTGGCAAAGTAACAAACTTCCCACTAATGGTTTTATTCTCCCTTTGGCTTCTCCTAAATATAGTAACTTGGAAAACCTACCCCATTCTCAGTATCATTTGTTTCTGTGGCCTGACCATTTACACAACTAAGAGTTCCATGATACAGGGTGTGGTAGCCCAGCTAGCTTATTTGAGTAAATGGGGATACATGTGCTTCCAATTAAGAAAACTACTCCACCTCTCGAGGCAATGTTATCACAACAGAATCAAATAATGTCTTCAGCTTTAAACATATCTACAAAAGACACTCATTACTTTGGCAAGGACTCTTAAACAGCAGCATTTGCTGTCATGCTTTCCAAAATATTTTTTTTCTATTTCTATATTTTGTTAGCAAAGGCCTTTTCCTAATTGTTTCTGGGAGTAAGTGGAATTTGAAATTCTTAACTTTATTCTCATCACAGATAGGCTGGACCAAAGACTTTGGCAATGGTTACTGTATTTACACATAAGTAAGCATGGGTAATAATTTAAAGAAACTGCTAGATCAATTTTCTGTAAGGCCCTATCTGAAAAACTCAAAACACTGCATCAGAACATCCTTAGCCCCTGCTTAGTCTCCAGTGTCTTGATATTATAATAGTTATTTTGCAGCCTTAAAAAAAATCAACCAAAAATACCATAAAAGCAAAAAGACACACCCTACTTTTCTTCCCCCTTGCTACTTGTCTTTCAAAAAGAAATACAAACAAAAGGTCTTCTCATCACCCTTAAAGGAAACAACAAAATCCAGAACGCTTATGTATATCTAGCAAAACTCAGTTGTCTTTTGAAGATATCCTACTTCAAATTATACTAACTTTATAAAACCTTGCTGATAGAGTCATAACAAAGCATTTTGTAGGAAAAAAATCATTAAAATACAATTCTAGTAAAACACTAAGGGTTTCATGATGCAATTCTGTACACGCAATACAATACAGCTACCCTAGCAGAAAGGAAAAAGGCTCAAAACAAACTGAATAAAACAGGTCATGTTTTTGAAATGCAACTAGCCCTTGATATCCTGAGGTTTTGTTTAATCAAACTAACTATCGGAAAGATTATCTCACATGTTTGTGAACTACAACTTGAGCTATTATTGCAGTATTGTAGTGGAACTATCCATAGCACTAGAACATCAAAATGACAAAAAAAAAGGAAAAAAACCCCAAAATTGCAGCAAGAGATCAAAATATCCAAGTAGAAAATTCCTAAATTACTTTTGCTTTGGTTGCTACACTAGTACCATTATCATATATAGTACCATATATATAAATATATTCAGGTAAATTTTGAAACGGTTTATTCTTGTTTTGCTTCCTCAAGGTTATTTTCATACCAATGAGAAATATTTATGCAGAAAGTAGATTACCAACACACTGAAAAAGGGTGCAACACAGAAGAGTGATCGGTCATCCAGATAGCTAAACTTTCACCCAGGCTCCCATCCTCCCTTAACTTGATTACTGCTGGATGAATCGTATTTCACTGTCAAAGCCTTCCGCAACCTGTCGCTACTACCACCTTCATCTCTCATTCACTACAGAAATGCTGAACTGCCACTGTTAACTATATAGAACCCATCTTCTACATTTTTAAAACAGTTTGGGGCCTTTGCCTGTGTTTTTTGCTCTTTGAGAGATATTTTCTAAAAAAATTCCACAAAGCTGTCCCAGTATCTTCCTTCCAAATCTGTTTGGCTTTCTTTTTTTTCCCCAGAACAGGGTTCAAGAATGTGACACTATTACCCGGGCTGCTGACTAGGAAATAGTTCAGCCAATCCAAAGGCAGGTCGTCACTTCCATTGAGCCAACACCAGTTTTCAGCAGTGCATTGGTTTGGCACAACCTGATTTTAGGTAGCAGGGGGACCACAAAGATGGCTCCCGTGAGGAAGCAGCTGGAAGCTTCCCACCATGTCCGGAAGAGCCAATGGCTGATGGCTCTGAAGATGGACATGCTGCTGGCCAGAACTGGGCCAATGAGAGGGGTTGGTAACGCTTCTGTGATGACATATTTAAGAAGAAAATCAAAACAAAGTCACAAGATTTTGGGATTCTAGTTAGAGAAGAGGAGGAGGTGAGAACATGTGAGGGAAAACAGCATGGCAACACCAATGTCAGTGGAGAAGGAGGGGGAGGAGGTGCTCCAGGCGCCGGAACCGAGATTCCTCTGCAGGCCATGGTGAAGACCATGGCGAAGCAGGTTGTCCCTCTGCAGCCCATGGGTCCACGGGGAATGCAGAGATCCACCCGCAGCC
>VZTD01001040.1:176926-265986 GCA_013397725.1 Rhagologus leucostigma | reverse complement strand
CCCCTCCCTCTTCCCCGGCGGGTTGTTGACGCGTTGCCTGGCGACGGTCGCGTGGCCGGGGACGGCGCGTGGGGGCACGTGCCCAACGGACCCCGAGAGGGACCGGCAGGGCCGGACCCGGCGGGGGGACGGGGGCGAGAAGCCCCCGGGGGACAAGGACATCAGGTGGTGATGAAGGGCTTGGACACCGCGGAGTGGGGGGGACGAGCTGGGCTGATGCAGAAGGGGACTGGGGTTAGGGGCGAGGGGCAGGCGAAGGGAGCCTGTGAGGGGCAGGGAAGGCGCGGGACGGGTGTGTGGGGCTGTCGGTGGTTGTGGAGGGAGCAGAGTTGGACCTGCTGCCTGCTCTAACTCGCTGGGCACGGGACGCTGATGTTCCCTTGTTTTTTCCAGTCCGTAATTTGCATCTGGTCCGTCCCGGGCGCCGGTGGGGAGATGGTAGTGGAGGAGGGGGGCCCGGGCCCCTCAAAGCCTGCGTGTGACAGGTGCTCCCGGCAGCGGGAGAAGAAGGACAAGCAGCAGGACAAGCAGCAGGACAAGCAGCAGGACAAGCAGCAGGCCTGCGACGGATTCACTATTAGAGCCATGATGAAAAACAGCGTGGTACGTTTGCTGCTAGCATAGAGGTGATACAAATTAACTCAACGTGTCCACGAAGCATAGCAAGTTAGAGCTGTGGATAAAGCACCTCAGGAAGGTGTGCAGGTTGCTAATACCTTATCTGGAGTTTGCTGGTTGCTGAAATTACGTTCAGACTTTGCAGAAGTATTATCACAAGGTAACTTTGTGTGCCGGTGGAAGTCGTGATGCTTCGATCACCAAGTGCTTTGCTTTGGTGCCACAATTTTTCTGTATGGTTTCATGCTGGCGGTGCACATCCTGTTAAATTGCCAACCTATGGAATTGTGCGTGAAGCGTACTGCCTCCCACTTAGCAAAATGCTGTCAAGTGGTAATGCAGTATTTCTCAAAAATTTTCATACACTGACAGGGTGTATAAATTTGATGTGAATGTCAAATAGGATGGCAGAGATCTTGGAAAATAGATTAGTTTTTAAAACAAGCTTGGAAAATAATGAAAAGCTTCCACACCATCTAGGAGAATGCTAAACTGGAAACAAACAGTAGTTCTTCAACTTGTAGTTCAAAGGCAGAGAAATTGATCCAGCAAGCTTCATTTTAAGTTAGTCACAATTTCTAATGAACTTGGAGGCTTGGGAGTTAAAATAGTAGTATAATGGCCCTTCAAATCTCTTTATACTGTTTTATTTGTCTAGCTTTATCAGAATTTAGGAGTTAAAAAGTCTTCAACTAGTACAGAGTACAAATGTTCTACGTGTAAGTGGATGAGGTAATATTACCATACATCTCTGCCTCAACTCCTGAATTGTATTTTTTTTTTATTTGGACACAGTTCAAGGTGTTAGCAAAGTCTTAAGTCCTCAAGGGTTTTTTTATATCCATAGACTATTCTGACAGTAGTTATGAAATACATTATTTCCCTTTTTTTTTTTCTGAAGTGGTCTTCCTGGAGCAGTCTCTCTGATCTTGTTATCTGCAAGAACATCCGCTTAAAAACCCAAACAAGTCCATCTTTAAACAAGTTTTAAATAGAGTAAAAGTTGTGTACTTGAAAAACTTTCTCCTAATTAGTAAAACTAAAACATGTTTCACCTTGCTTGGAAAAACACAAGGTGAACATGACCAAAAATCCCTTTGCTTTAAAGATTGTTTGGTTTGGTTTTTTTTATTCTAGAGGTCCATGGAATAGATTATAATTCTTCAGCAACCTTTAGAATTAATTTTCAAAATATGTTTCCTGTTCTTTGAAAAATATTCAAGTAATGGATATTTGCACATATTTGTTTACACCTAGATATGTAAAAGACGGCTTTGTCTAGAAGAATCAGTAGTTTCAGTGGAGTTTGAGAAATATATATTTAATTTTAAAAGAGGAGCTGTGACTTGTAAACATTACTAACTATGAGTTTAATCAGAATTTAGGTTTCCTTTAAAATATTTATAGAATATTAACTTTTCTGGCTGCATTTCTAACTTCCTAAACATGAACAGAACATTAAATCATGTGATACTGTCATTAAGCAACTGCATATAGGTAAATCTGCTGCCTTTGGAGCTACTCACAGAGTAACAGAAATTACTTTCTTTGGCATGGACATCTGGAAATCATCTAATCCAACTTCCCACTTGAAGTGGGCCTGTCACTAGCACTCAGATCAGGTCAGTGATGGGTTTTCCTAGCTAAACTGTGAAAATCCCCAACATCAGAGATTGCCTGACCTCTCTCTGGGCAACCTGTTTTGTTTCTGCCCTACTTGCTTGCCCCCTTGCCTCCCCCCTCAGCCCTGTCAGAGGTCCGGTTTGTGGTGTTCTGACCTGCTGCACACCTTCTACTCATAACTGGGTAGGAAGCAGTGAAACTCTTAGTCGTCCTGGGAGATTCATAGTGCCAGGGCTATGTTTTGCAAAAGCTCCAGTTGAGGTCAGGCAGCCACCAGAATAATTTCCAGTCAATGTGCAAAAAAATCAGGATAGAGTAAGAAATATCTCACTGCCACTCTGTCTGTGCAGAAATGGGTGTTCCTTTTCTCTTTTCTATCTACTGGTTAATTGGAGCTTCAGGTTTATTAAGTACTCACTTGTCAGAGGTTGACATCATTGATGAAGTTCTCATGGAAGGCTTAGGAGTTGACTGGAGGGTTGAAAGCACAGCAGGAATATCTAGTTAGGACATCGTAATTCTTTTTGTTAACAGCATGATAAGGCATAGTGTTAAACGTGTTTGGCATCTCCAGGTCAAACAATGAAGCATTGATTAATAGTCTTTGGTGCGAGCACGGAGTTAGTCTTAAACCCTTAGTGTAGAGTCTTAACAGATTACCATTATGCATATATGACTGTAAATACTGTAGTAAAGGATCCAGAATTCTTTTACGTTGCTTGGGCAAAGAGTATTTTACTAAGCTGTTTTTCATGAATGTTCCTGAATAAAGTCTGCTTTCTAGCCAGTAGTAAGTGCAGAAATTAAGTAGATACAATATTTAAGACTTTTCTCAGCTCTCGCAAAATCTAAAACTTGCTTATTGAGATACAATGCTTAAATATTCACCTAAACATGTTCCTGAACTCAGTGAAGTGTTTAAGTTATTCCAAAACTGTAAATTTATATAGCAGTTTAAAAGCAAGATTCAATGAAGGTCTTCTAAACTAACAAGCTGCATTTACATTTTAATCGTTTTGTACTCAAGTGGGATCAAGAATGTTATGTGCTCTTACTTCAGAGGTACTGCATGTAGATTAGGAATACAATTAGGAATTAATATATAGAGTAGCAAGTGTAGAAGTGTCTGAACGTGAATGTGGACAGCAGGAAGATATCTCTGTTCACTTCTGATCCTCTCCAGATGATATTTTCCTATTTTCTGCAACTGTACATAAGAGAATAAAGTGTTAGTGTCCCCCTTTTCTGTAATGCACTAGTGGTAAATGCACTTTTCCAACAGGATTCATATTAGTACTTAAAGGAAATAGTAGAAAGGGAATTCCTATCTATCTCCCAACTTTTAAAAGATTACTATTACATACATGTGTTCCATGACATCAGCCAGAAACTGCCTTCAGGAACAGGCCACAGGGATAGAATGAGAACATTTACTAGATGGCCTTAGAAAGGAAGGGATGCTAAGACTTGTTTCTGGATATCTAAAACCAAAACAGATATTCAGCCTTAGAGAGTCTTAGCTATGTGTAGGACACAGCTTTCATCTCCTAAAAGAAGTGTAATTGCCCATAAGCAGAAAAATGGTTATTTGTATTGCAGCTCTGGATTTTCATTCTTCTGTTCCTCATTTAGGAGTCCACAGTCTGTATGTGTTGGGATGAGTTCTCAATCTTTGTACTTTAAACACTTCTTTCAAACCATTTTCAGCAATGTATGTTGTGAAGGGCTTTCTTACCCTTTACCATTAGATAACAACTCACAGGAAGAGTTTCATTTTAACCATAGTGAGATTTGTTTACATTCTGAAACTTTTGATTTCACATTATATTTATATTCATCCACACTGTGTAACTAGTACTACTTTTGTTATTTACCTCGTAGCAGTCAAAATTTCTGATTTGATTTTGAGGCTATAGGAAAGAATACGAGAAAGAAGTTGTATCTTGTGATTATAACAGCTAATTTATTGGAAAAAGCAGTGTGTTTTGGGGCAAGTAGGTGTCAAGTTTAAGGAGTGTTTTGATAAATGTATGTTGAGAAGTTGCTTATCTGTCTTGGAGGAGCTGCTCAAGTTTAGCAACAGCAGTTGTGTACAATCTACGAGCGCACTTCAGTGAACACTGTGAGACAATTTAAACTGTCAGTGCTCTGGAAGGCAATCCTATCTTCTTCTTCTCTCAGGCTGTTTAGTACTGCTGCACCTTATTGTGTCCTCATTTGTACAATATTGGCTGATCAGAGAACTGATCCTGCTGAAAATACTCCAGCCTGTTAAAGCTCACAGTGTTGAACTGCTGTCTGTGGGATTGAGGCAAGCAAAGCTTCTGTGTCAACGAGGTTCATCTGTTTTGCTCTTCTGCCTTTCCTGACTGCATGCTTCCATCTCTCCTTTTGCACTGACATTGTTCTTTCTTGAAAATATAGAGTAAGTTGGATCAGCTGTAACAGCTCTTAAGTTAATATATGCAATGAGAAGGCAAGCAGGAGAATGTCATTACAAGCTGTGTGGGTGGGAATGTACCCTCTTGACAACATCGCAGTCTTAATTCATTTAAAACCAGTTATGATATCAAGTTCTAGCAGGGTAATTCCACAAGCATTTACAGCAGCATAAACTTGCACCACAATTGAAAGGTATTGTTTTCATCCCTGGACATTTATTCTTTGTGCAATATGAACTTTTGTATGGCTTTGCAGTGAGCTGGACAGGGGCCCTGGTTAAACCTAGATTAAAAGCAGCTCAACATTTTTTTTAATAGCAGTTCAGACTTGACATACACTTTGGTAACACTGTAAGCTCACAAAAGTTGTCACTGCTACAGTACTGCCTGTGTCTGCTGCCTATTTGTACCTCTGCTTTTGTGCCAATACACAGTCATCCCAGTGGATTGATGAGGCACTTCAGTTGCATTAGGTTCAAACATGAAAAGCTTCAACACAAGGAGATTTTTATTTCCCCTCATAAAGTTACATTCCTTTCCAATTCCATGCTTGTATTTACTATAATGACCTGTTTGATAGTATAATGAAAAAGCAGAATATACAGAAAAAATACTAATGCTTAAGACTGTAATTTCATCAAAAAGCTTCTGTTTCATATTATGTTTTACAGCTATAACCTAGATGGCTTAATCATACTGCTCTTATTTTAAAATACTTCAAAGTGAGCACTTTATTTTTGTGAATGTGGTGAGAAGTTGATATTGTTCATAGTTGTAGTGTGAGGATGGAAAGATCTGTTTCTCACCATAAGCATGAAGAAATCATGCTGCTTCATTTATGAAAATCTGTTACACATTTGAATCTCCAGTAAATCTTATTATTCAGTCATATGACTTAAAATAGTTAATGAGTAAATTACTGGTTAGACTCTGTTTTGTGTTTTGATTGATTCTTGTCTTGAATCACTTCATTTGATTCATGATACTTTACACAGAAAAAGACCTTGGGAGGTTTTAAGTTTCATGTCTAGAGAAGGTAAATGTAAATTCATTTTAAAACATTATGGCAGTGCTTTTTCAAAACTCCTCTACTAATTACTTTTTTTTGATGAACTAATGAATAAAATATTCTAACTGGAGATGATTACAGAGATAGTTGTCAAATTCTGTCAATTCTTGCATAGGAATTAAACTATTTTAAACTTTGCAAACTGTTTACAGGTTTCATATAAGTTAAAATCCTGCAGTGGTCTGAGTATATGGGTATCTTCATCTGTCATTTCTCTGAATGAGGGGGGCATTTTTCAGTTCTGAGATTTTCTTACTGCAAGTGTAGGAATTTGGAACAAATTATTAGACGATAGTTAATAAGCATAATCTCCAAACATAATTTTAAGCTGTCAACTTGCTGTGTAGGGAATTATTTAAAGTCAGCATTTCCTACATGCAACTGAGTATGCTTCTGGAGCCAACCAATTGAAAATGTGGGAGAGATGAGTTAGAAAGCATCTTACCATACACCTTTCTCAGCGCTGAGTCTCCAGAACAGTTTCCAAAGAAATGGACACATATGTACATATTCTTTCTTTTAACTTGGTATCTTCAATTTCATTTAAGAAAAATCCTGTACTCTAGGTAGGCTTCAGCCTTTGTCTCAGTCTTCTCCCTGTTAGTTGACTGGGAATGCTCTAGGATGCTTCCTGAAGTGAGTTCAGTGAAGAGCCATCAAGGCAGGGTTCTGGAGCTCATGTTCCAGGAGGAGAGGATGAGGGGAAGTGTATTTCAGCCTGGAAAAGAGAAAGCTACCAGGATACCTCATGGTAATGGCCCTAAGAGACCTAGTGACCCAATAGCTGTGTGAAAGCTTTCAGGAAGAAAAAGCCAGTCTGTTCTCTCTAGTGATGGGAGGACAAGAGATGTGTGTTGAAATAAGGTGTTCATGATAGTGAAAAGGTTTTTCAGAATGAGGATAGTCAAGCAGTGCATCAGGTTTCCCAGAGCTGTGCAGTCTTCTTGGAGATTTTCAAGACCCAAATGGAAAAAAATCCCTGAGCAACTTGTTTTGAGATAACCATGCTTGGAGAAAGAGATTGAGCTGGAGACCTCTTGGGGTAATTTTCAACTGGAATTTTCCCATGATTCTACTTCTTCCATATTATGGTTGTTTGTGATCACTATGTGGCTTTGCTGCTGCTAAGGTCAGACAAATTAGTGATGACTAATTTACTTTCTATTTGGACAAGGAAAAAGGCATTTGAAGGTTTTTGCTTTAATTAAGTTGCTGCTTTTCTGAAGATGTAGAGGGGGTAATGAATACAACTCCCTTCCGACCCCCAGAAAAACTATATAACACCATATTGTTCCAGTTATAATAGTGAACTACCTCATAGACCTAAAGTTGGCTTTCTGAATACATTTGAGTAAGCCTGCATCAGTGCTTGGGTAGCAGCAAAACATGCTTATTAGATGAGATCAGCTGCAGCTAATTCTTCTAATGTGGTCTGCTGCAAGTATGCAGGGAGTGCTGCTGCCAAATATGCGATGAATGCTTCAAGGAATTGGAGCAGCTGGCCATGTCTGTAGCTATCAACTTCTGGATACTGTCCCCTGTCTTACAGCCTCCTCCTGTCACTGCTAAAACTTAAATAACACTGGAAGCTTTAAGTGGGTGAAGGAGACAGGAGATGTAGCTCAGTGGCATGTGCACTAGGAAAAGGAGTGGGGAAACAGAAAAGGAACTGAATGTGACTCCCTAAAGCAGGGACCTAGGTGATCACTAACACGGTGTGATTTTACCTATGGCTATGTTCCCAGACTTTACAGGCAGAGAGTGCTGGACTCTATACCATGGAAATGAAATTTTTCCTTCTTTTCATAACTGATACTTTGGGTAATATATATGGTTAGTCTATGTTTAACTTTGGAGGGGTCGGAGAGGTTTCTTTTTTTTCCTGAAGTTTTCTTAACCATTTTTAAATGACAGTTATTGCGAAGTCAAAAAAAATTGTAGCAAACAATACTATTGGCACATTGATAAAATTTCTAGACAATATCATAGAAAAACTGCTGTGAAAGAGTGGCTGGTTCCTCCTAGCAATAGTTGATTTTTTTATGTACTTAACATACCTATAAGCAGTTTGGCATAGCTTTTCATTTTCATGGCATAGTTAAATAATTTTTGCTGGAAAATTTACTGCGCTCTGATAACTTCCTTCCTTAGATAAAATACGTGTCAGATGAGATGAAATTATAAATTCCTGTATGGGTTCACAATGTGCTGAAGGCTGAATTATGGAATCTTGTGTTTAATAGTTGCGCTCTGATTCTGTAGATACATTACAAATATAATGTTTCTTGTAGTTGCAAATTTTGGTCTCTGATGCATGTAAGTTGAGGGGATGCCTGCAAATAAAGGAATTGCTCCTGAGAGCGATTTAATTCTAGTCAGACTTTCTGTGGAATTTCTGTTGGGCCTCTTGTCTGAAACAAACAGGATTCTGATGTGATAATAAAACCTGCCTCAATTATAATAGGATGGTAAACATATAATTTACCTTTTCATACATCTGTGATAGTCTCTTTTAATGTAAGATTTTTCTTTTTAAAAAATTACTCTTCACCCGTCTTTCTGTAAGGGGTGATGTCAAGATCTTGATAGCGAGAGTAAATACTGATTTGTTTTCCATTTCGTAGTAGAAGCATGTCATTAGCTTGACTAGGATCCAGACTAGCTTTGTTTAGTGCGGTTTGGTTGTTGGTTGGTTGGATTTTTTGTCTAATGAAAGACTTTTTAGAAAAGTGTATACTGCAGTAAGTACAAAAATTCTGCAGAATGTGACAAAGTTAAAACAGAAAATATATCATAGTTATATATGTGCAATGAAAACTCTTGAAGCAAGCATGGCATACTGCTAACTTCCTGTGTAGCAACCAGTTGGACGAAGAATACATGTTTAAAGTTTGATCCCTATTTCATCGGTCATAAGTATATTAATGAGAATGTTTTGTGTGGCTGGTAGGCAATACATGGTATTCTGCAAAAAAACTGACAAAAATCGAGATCAAAGGGTACAGTGTTTTCTTGCCCATCTTGTGTATTAAGACATCCATTGGTTTTGCTATTATCATATGAGCATTTTTAATATTTTTTGTCTTGCTCTATATCTCGTTATAATGTGAAAGAACTACTTCTACATAAGTTGTTTGGACTTACTAGGTGTTCTTAAAAATATCTGTAGGTATTAAGTTTTCTAAGTTTAGCAGATCTTTCATTATTTCAGTAATTGTTCAGACAGGATTTCTTTTCTGTTATTTCCATGTAAGACTTGTCTTAATGACAGCCATATTATTAAGCCCATCATTTATGGAATGAAATATTCTTTTGTGATTTTTTTTTTTTTAATTTAAGGAAATGAGTGAGGAAAGCCCCATGGGAGGAGAGTTTCTGCACGGGAGTGAGTGTGCAAGGGCTTGTGGGCAAGGAACATCCTGGCTAAAGAGTTAGAGTGCAAGGATCTGTGCAGGACTGGGATTGTGCAAGATCATGCGTGTGAGGCTGGTGCATGCCCCTGTGCACGCTCCCACTCCTGGATGCTCCACTGAGTGTGGCCACCACAGACCCCTTTTTATAACAGTTTTAAGAGGTGTTCTAAAAAATCTGAAAGCTTTGGATTTAGTTTTCTTTCCTTGTAAGTCTTGGTGCACAGATTTAGGGGACATATTTTATGACCCAAGTTTTCTGTTTCAAGGCTGATAATTGTACACTTATTAGAAAAGACTGGTGGTCTACATTTAAATCTTTAGAAAAAAAAAATTATGCCCTGGCTTATTTTACTGTCCTAGTGATGATGTTTTAATATGACATTAGTGTTTTGTATTGGATATCTTCTCAGCTAAAACTATTTAGGCAAAGGTGCATGCATACTTTTACTGGCATTGTAGTCAGAATTTGATAAGCCTTTTTTAGTTTTTCACAGAAGTTGAAACTTGTATTCTTACTTCCCTAAGCAGGTCTATTGATCTCTCTCTTTCTGCACTCTTATCTGCTGTTTGTGCACACTTTTTCTCTGACTTTATTTACTTCTCCTCCAGATGGTGTCTTTTGGGGAGAGGGCAGTTCCACATGGCAGGAAAACTTTTAGAGAATGTAAAGCTTATACCCAGACCTTATTAGAATACCCTATACAATAATTTTTACTGTAAAAAAAAATCTCAGAGGAATGAGCTTATTATAATTTTAAATTACAGTTTTGTAAGGCATGACTGGGAAATATTTTTCACAGGAAGTATATGTGTATAAGCTGATTTTTTAATATTTTTTATACAGTGTTTTACTAGCTATCTCATGCCCTTCTAATTTATGTGACCTTCATTTAATTCATCAGGTTTTATATTAATAGTTAAAGGTCAGAGGAACAATTACTACAACTTGATTTTATCTCCTGTGTAATGCAGTCTGTCAAACTGAGAAAGTGATTTCTGTATATAATGTGTAACTTCTGGTTGATACGTTGGGTTTTTTTGGAAACTAATGCAACCAAAAAGTAATGGTGGTGTCAGAGTCTGTTTTATCTCTAAATTATACCAATGCTTAACTTAACCAATGCAATACTCTTAGAAATTTGCAGTCCATTACTATATGAAATTATCACAAATTAGTCAAGTTTCACTGTGCAAATATTTTAGAATGAGACAACTACTTACAGACAGATACTATCTTTAAAAATCCACAAAAGTAAAGTTTTAGCATGCTTCTGCCTTTTACTTAAAAGCTGTTTAAGTCATGATTATTTTATGAGCTTCTAGTATGCCTTTGGCCGTATTCAAGATGTATTACGATATTGTTATTCAGGACAACAATCAAGTTTTAATATTTTATTTGATAGCTTCTGAAGGCTTTCGGTCATCCAATTCTTCATCTAGTATGATGAATTCAGACAGTGCACTAAAATTGTGTAACATCCATCAGTTTAATTTTAAAAAGTAAAAGAAGTGCCCGTGTATCAATAAGAAGTCAATGAGTTATGCACTTAAGATTGCAGATGACTTCACAAACTCTTCTGTCTGCTGTTATCTGATGAAGGAATCTTTATAACAGAAATATTAACTGAGTACCAGCCGTTGACGATACTGTGCCTGTCAATAGTATCCAATGTTCAAACCTTTGGGTGTAAATTTTATTGAAGAAATTACACATTAGTTTTTACACATTTGTTTTTGTTTGGATTGCCATTTTTCCTTTTCCCTGACACCAGATAGGATTGAAATATTTTTCAGCTTAAGTGAGAAAACAAATGACCCTTTACTAGCAATCGAACAATTCTGCCTCTATTGTACAGTGTTCCATTAGACAGCGATAACAAAGTGTATATTGGGTGAAAATATTAAAATATATTTGCAGAGGTAATTACAAATTGCCATTAACAAATCAGTTAACTCTAGATCTTTTCCTCCCGTTTGATATTCATTTAATTGTTTTTTATCAGGTCATTGTTTGGTAGGATTTAGGTGATTATTCTCCTTATTTTATCTTATTTATTCTTTTGCTTCTGGCAAGTGGAACACTTTGAGCTCTGGTTCTTTTATAACATTAAATATTCTTCAGTTTTATTAGTTTTATGTTAATCTCTTTTAAGATTGATTAAGAAATACTTGCCTAAGGGTGTTTGGTACAAATGTTTAGCCAACAACAAGGCTATGCATTTCTGCGCAAAATGTTTGTTCTGATTGCCAAAACAGTTCCTCTGAGAGCTCCTTTAGCTGAGATATGCATATGACCTTTTCTGCTTGAAGTCACAGTTTAGAGTTCATATTTAGGCTGAATGCAAATCAGCTGACTTCTAACTGAACGTTCTTCCCAGTGGGCTGGAGGTAGACTCCCCTGTGTTAGAAGTTCTTTTGAACTGAGTTCTGTGTTCTTAACACAGAAATTTAAAAAATCGTCACCTCTTGAGCTTGTATTCTAACTCCCTAATAAATATGCAAAAGAACGCAATATTATTTAAGGGGACCTTCCTGAAAACTGGTTTTAGTCTTCAGAAGGTAATTTCATGGTCTGTATTTTCAGTAGTCTGATATATCACTTTTATAATCTTGATTCAAGTGTCTGAACTCTAAAGAGGAATGGAAATTCACATACATTCTTGTTTTCAGTGTTCTGTAGGTATTCAGCATGTCTTCCAGCACTTAAACTTGCTGAAGTGTCTCATTCTCTTCACCAGCATTGGAGGAGCCTGGGTTTGAAGCCTAATTTAGGCTCTTTGAATTTACCCTGATGTTGGGGGCTGGTGTTCAAACCAATCTTGGATTTGTACCAGGGATAGCTCAATGGGCCAAAAGCTTTTCATTAGGCATCTAGAAAATACTATAATGTAAATACTGGTTATTACCTCGTGGGAGTTTAAAAAAAATTCCACTTAGTGTAATATGCTCATTATATGAGGGGATTCTGCAATCCTTTGTAGTAGCTAGCACTGTTTCCTTTAGCCTGTATTTTTAGGTTTCTTTATACTTTCTTTTTCCAGTCTATTTCCTTGTTTTCTCGATCCCTGTCTAATTGACAGCTTTAGATGTATATTAACTTTACTTCAGGGTCCCATAGACCCACTCTAAGACACAGAGTAGTTCACAAGGTATCCATTAAGGAGCTATTACTGTGTCTTGTTTTCTTGCAAGTTATAAGCTGTCTGATCAAAATTATCTTTTTGGATCATGTTTTTCCAAAGAAGGGAAATAAGGTGTGTTTTTAAGGGAGATCTTCATAAATATTGTCATGGTTCTTGTGTTTTCCAAAGGACTCTCTAGGGCCATGTAAAATTTGAAGCCTAACCACAGAAGATTATGTTATTATATGAAAAAAACCACAGAGTGAAAATAAGCTACTTCAGCAGGCAGCAATTATTCAAACTAACAAAGCCTGATACCCTGCAGGGGTTTTTTTTTTCCTGGTTGATTAGTATACAAATTAAACTTCTCCTTTTGCTTTTTAATGGAATATTTGGTGTCTAGTAACATGACAAACAAGCCTCTTGTTTGGAGCACCTTTCTCTGTTCTCCATTATTTCCAAAAAATAAAAGAGTAGCTGTTTATGCATGAAACTGCCTTTTCCTCAAATTCACTTGAAAGTGACCAATAAATGCACATCTTGAGGAATGAAGGCAGGCAAGTGTACACACAGCATGGATGTATAAGCCTTGTTTGCTTATGAAGGTGTTTTAGAAAGGATACCCATATGCATTTACCACAGAAAAAAATGGGATTACAAAGGAACTAAATAAAATGGAGCTGTGGCAATATCCCAAATGTATCAGGCAATCAAGAAAAAGATTAAATTCCATTTGATCAGAAGCCATTGCTTGAAGATGAACGCCTAATAACTGAGTTACATTGTTTCATTGTGAAAATGAACAGTGTTTCTCAGAGCCTCAACTTCAGTGTTGGAACTACAAGAAGATTAGTGACTTGGGTGGTTTTCCAGTAAAGTGACTGGTACCAACAAAGTTGATGACAGAGGGCATCAGAAGCACAGTAGAGAACTTCTTGTAGATCAGAATATCTGAAGCAGATCTTTTTGAACTTCATTAAAAAGTAGGAGTTATTTTCGTACAGTGTCAGAGGAGAAACCTCTGACTTCCTCACTGGCTCCCATGTTTAGCCTATAGGTATTATTTCATATGACTAAGGGTTCCAAAGTCTGTCATTAAGTATCGCAGTTAACCAAGAAGTATACTGTGTTTATTAGCTCCTATTGTTGAACCTCCTGATTTTAATGTTCTAGAAACATGAATTTAGTGAAAAGGGTATGACATTTAAGAAACATTTCTCAAGCTTTACTAAATGTTTTCTGATACACAGTTTAAACACAGGAAGGTAGTAATCATGGTAACCCATCTAATTTGCAAAGATTCCAGCTGCAAAGTTACCAGTACGTCTAAGCATTGTAATGTATATCGAAGATTTTATTATATAAAAAATTTGTGTAGTATTAATGAAAAAAGGCCTTGAGACATTAGGCTCGTATAAATAAAATAGAATTAAGTGGTAGATAAAAGGCAGATGGAGGGAACAATTGCATTGTATAAGCCAAATATCTGTGTTCACATGTGAGAAAAAGACCAAAATCATTTCATCAATGCTCATTACTATAAAATACGGTTTTGTAGTTTGTGTTTATTATGAGTAAACATGTGAGATTGACGTGGGTTTGCTACTCTTGTAAGTGAAGAACAATTAATAACATGGAAATACCACTTAATTTCCCAGATCTTATTTACCATTTGTGTTTTGGGAAGGGTAATAAAATTAATTCTTCCAAGGATAGGCATTTTATGGAAAATTATCATTAGCTAACTTTGTTTTAGAAATAAAATGGCATGAATTACAGAGGTAACATTCTATCACAGGATAATAAATTCTTAACATATTGATAAAGATACATTTTACATTTTTTTAAAAAACCTATTTATTTAGTGATCTATGAGTTCAGTTAATTAACTGGTACTTTAGTACTAGATACTTAATTTATTTTCTCAGAGTATATAATTTTTTTTGTTTAGTGTTCTAAATAGATTCACAACCTACATTAAAATGTTGCTTTTCAATTACTAGATATGCTTTGTGTAACTACTAAAAATTGAAAAGAAACTGATAGCTGAGACCTTTCACTGTAAAGGGTATAGAGGATGGAACAATTATCTTTNTTTTTTTTTTTTTTTTGTTATAAGCCCTGTATGTATACTGGGTTATTTTCTCAAAAAAAGTATAATTTACTGTACACATGCTGCAACCAAAATTCAGCAATCAAAATATAACTCTTTAACCTGAAAAAAATCATGCTTTTGCTAAAGACTTGAGTAGGCTAAGTTTTGATATTTTCAGAATTTGAATACAAAAACCTTAATGGATGTAAAAAAGACAAAAATCTTCCCATTTTCACTTCACAAGTAATGAGGTTTTTTAATATTTAAATAATCCTGCTAGGCAGAACTTCTATTTAGTTGTCTGAAGCTATAATATTGTGGTGGTTTGAACCTGAGATGGTGGACAGTCATTTAGACCAATAGCGCTTCTCAAAATTAACGTATTTAAACCGTGTGGAGACGCAGGAACTTTCTCTTGCTTCCGGCCCTTGGACAGGTAACAGGGCTGCCCGCTCGGCCCAGCAGGCCAGGCTGGACCTGGCCACTTGGCCTGGAGGGGCCGGGCCACGGCCTGTGGCTCTCTGTGGGCTGGCCTCCCCCCCAGCGCGGCTTGGCAAAATTGTGACTGTGCTCGGTGCAAACCGGTCCTGCGGCGTGGATGGCCCCCTCTCCAGTCCGGCCGCCATTTGGCAGAGATCATGTGACCACCAGCGAAAGATAAGTTCCAGCTGCAAGGCCCAGGCCTGGGTAAGATTAGCCCTTTCAGCACTGTAAGTTCCCCAGAAGAAATGAAACCTGCAGACGTCCATCCTCTCCCAGGTCAAAAGAAAGAGAAAGGCAAAGGCACGTGAAAAGATACCGTGATAGTAACACCAAAGGCCATGAAGAAGAAAGAGCTGAAGTCCAGAGGGAGGAGATAGAGGAGATGCGTTAAAACCTAAAAGCTGAAATTCTTTTGTGAAGCTATGGTGATGGACTATGATCCCTCGGAGAACCCTTCTGTAATTTAATGAAAGCATGGGGGAGTAGAGCATTCAATCTGCCACGAGCAAAATTACCTGTGCTGAAATAAGTAAATGTTGAAGTAGCTGTGATCCAATGAGAAGCCTGAACAGAGAGAAGTAGTGATGAAGTGAAGACCTCTGCTCCCAGGGAAGAAGAAGACCTCTGTTCCTAGAGATGAAGATGATCCCAGAGATAGATGAAGAGAGCCTTTGCTGAAGAACCTTAGATGAAGAGAAATCCCAAGTTTGTGTCTTTATGTTATAAGTGGGAGGAGGGAGAAGGATAGGGGGAAGAGAAGTGTTCTGAAGGTTTATTCTGACCCTTATTATTCTTTTTTCTTTTAGTTCTGTTAATAAACTTCTTCATATTCTTTAAAGTTTAGAGTCTGCTTTGCATTCCTCCTAATTCTTGTCTCACAGAAGGTAAAAATGCGAACAAACCCACAACACTTAATTGGTGTTTCCACCCGATTCCAAACTGAACCCACTACAAATATGTATGCTTATCCTTTGAACTCCAAATTTTTGAAGTATAACATAAAAATCTTGAGAAGGAATTTTTTGAGTCTGTCGTGTCATCCTTAGCTACAGTGTTTTACATTACGGATTGAAAGTGATCATGTAGATAATAACATCAATGTACGAGTGGAAAACAGGAAAACAAAGATGGTGGTAGTGTGTTGTCTATGGATGGCTGATGGCGCTGTTTGTGGAGTGATGCTTAGTGAAGAAGCAGGAGGGCCTGAGTGACTTAGGTTTGGCCATCTCTTCAGTCTTGCATTGAGAGCATACTGGTGTTCCTGATAAAGTGTTCCTTTCTAGCACAGCCACAAGTAAGACATATGTATACGTCATCAAACCTCTCACCAGTTTTTGGCTCTCAGTGTCTTTTGTCTTTTTTACACCGTGCCACACCTTTCTTTCATTCATTCCAGGCATTTTTTAAAAAATGCATCTTTTTTTTTCGCAAGTCCATCTATGTTTGCAGGAATTAAATAAAATAAGGAACCTGATAGCTTCTGTTGCCACTGAAGAAGTGTGTTGTCTCAAAACCTCTCATAATGGTTTGTGTTTAAAAAAACAAGAGGTAGAACCAGTCCTTGTAGCATTACACAAATAAAAGCTTTCAGGGCTGGAAAGAAACCACCCATCAGAATTGTCTTGAAATCTGACTGATAGGAGTTGACCTATCCAGTTCAGGGTGACTGACTCATTTCTGCCAGTCTCCCAGGCAAGTCAGCAGCACATGGTGATCTTCAGTGTCAAACACTGCTGATAGGTTTAATGAAGTAAGCATGGATATCTTCCTCTGAGCTGTGCCAGAGAGGAAATTATTCACAAGCAAGACTAATGCACTTTGAAAGCTGTTACCAAGTTTGAAAGCCTGACTGCCCTGATTTAGGTTCTTGGCAGAGAAGTCAAATTCTGTAAGAGAGTATGCTGTTTGGTTGGGTTTTTTTAATTATTTATTTGATCATTTTTCCCAAAAATAAAAAGCCCGGCAAAACATTTGGACTAAGAAGATTTTTTTCAGCCTTGGAATTTACACTTCATTTTTCATGTTAGTTTAAAAACTATGATTTACGTTCAGATTACATTGGGATGCTCAGGACTTTGTCCAGCTGGGTTTTGGTTGTCTTCAAGGATAGAGATTCTACATCATCTTTGGATAAGCTGTTCCAATGACTACCTTCATTGTGAAAAAGATTCTTCTACAGTCACATCAGAATTCTCTTTATTGCAATTTGTGACCATCTCCTTTTTTTTGTTGTGTATCACTGCAAAGAGCTTGACTCATGTCTACTGTGCTCTCATGCTTGTAACTGAAACCAGCAATGAGATTCCTCTTCAGATTCCTCTTCTTAAGGCTGAGAAGTTTCTCTCACCCTTTCCTCCATGACACATGGAGTACATGTGTCGTGTACTCCAGCCTTCTCTTCATACTGGTGGCCTTCACCAGCCTTGTTTCAATATATCAATGTCTTTCTTGTACTGGGTAGTCTGAATTGTGACCTTATTCTCAAATATAGTCTCACAAACATCAAATAAAGGAGAATGTTGAA
Source organism: Rhagologus leucostigma (assembly GCA_013397725.1). Taxonomy (NCBI): domain Eukaryota; kingdom Metazoa; phylum Chordata; class Aves; order Passeriformes; genus Rhagologus; species Rhagologus leucostigma. The sequence continues at coordinate 248,598 of VZTD01001040.1, read as the reverse complement.
TTCCCTCAACACTCTTGATGTACCCCAGAATGTAGTTACCTCATTTTTGCCACAAGGGTACGCAAATGTTCCACTTGTTGTTCACAGAGATCCCCTAAGATCTTTCCTTCAAAGCTGCGTTGTAGCCAGCCAGTGCCTGGCCTGAACTGTTCCAGTGCAGAACTTTGCATTTACTATTGCTGAACTTTATGAAATTCTTGTCAACTCATTTTGCCGTCCTGTCAAGACATTTCTGAATGCCTTCCTCAAAATTTGATGTAGACTGCCGAGTGGCATTAGACGCCGCACATCACATTTATGAATGTCTCCATCTCATTAAGATCATGGGTCATGGATGAACTCATTTCTACCTCAACTCACTGCTCCTTGAGAGTGACAATCAAGTGACATAACTCTTTTACACTCCATAATTTTAGAATGTAATTCTCCACCATTTCTTGAAGGGAATAATTGCATATCTTATGCCAGTATAAATCTGATATTTTAATCACTATTATTGCTCTGTAATCAGTGTATCTTATATCTATCATTCTCTCTGATAGTCTGCAGACCTTTCTGAATTTACTATATAAAATTTGATTTAAAAAAATTCGTAATTACATTTTCGTGATGCAAGAAGGAGCAGCAATGTAATTTGTGTTAACAGGGCCACATGATTTTACTATTCATTTCTAGATTGTGTAGATTTCTGGTTATGTAATGCAAGTAAAATTTTAGCATCCTAATGGCCCTAATAAATATTACAATGCAGTATTTTAAGTGCTTTTTGAGTTTTGTACCATTTGAATACTAGCTGTTTTTCACTTACAACTCCAGGACTAAGTTGGAAGAAGTTTGTTAATGACTAGGTTTTCTATTTGGAGAGATATATACAGCTAGCTTCTACATAGCTATATTGTTGTAATTATTTTTGATGGTGATTAGAACAAATGTGGGCTGAATATATAATTGTATTGGTAGGTTAGAGCAAAGCTAGATGTAGAAATTAACCAGCATCATTGGGAGATGCAGTTTTTAAACATTAAGTTAACCAGACCTACTTTATTAAACTCCATTGAAGGAAAATAATGCTAGAAAGTTAATTCTTCTTAATGAAAGCAAGTTTTATATATGTAACCTTTGAAGCTTCATGTAGTATTGTGTATCTTGGCTTCTGTTTATTTTCTTTCGGAAGTCAGCCTTTTGAGTTTTGTCATCTTTTTGAACATGATTTCATTAGTATTTTATAAAATTTGTCAGGAACATAAGTAGAGAAAACATGTTGAGAAGGTTCGTAACAACGAGTATTTATTCTGTAACTAGCCTAAGTGAACATTTATTTACTCTTTCTTTACTTTCTTCTGTCATAACTGTCTGATTTTTTGTTATAGTCTTGTTCTAATTATCTCATTTGATGAGGGTAATCTAAAGGGTAATCTAAAATATCCAGTCTTCTGCATCGCACTTAGCCACAGTGTAACCATTTCAGTGGTATAGTAGGATGGTGATGGTGTACAGTTGTAGAAATGAACCTCTTTATATTCTGCAGTGTAGTCGGCAGACAGTCTGCAGTGTGAGTAGAAATTTGGCTTGCTTTGGACCAAAAGGACTGCAGTTACAAGTGATCAGAGGTATAATTGAGCAACAAATTACGGTGAATGTGAATTAAACAAAGCATCCTTAAGGCTACATGGCAGAAGTCGTGTTACTAATTTTTCGAGTTATTACCTCATAATGACTGGCATCCTAAAGATGGTTTTTTCTGTTACAAAATTCTTGCAGAGTGAGTTAGTTCTATGAAATACTGAACAACATTTTTCACAATGTGTGATTTGTACTGAGAACTTTCTCTAGTAATCAGATCACATTGCACAACATAAATGTGTATGTGGTTGAATCAGGCAGAATTTAGAGGAAAATATTTTAATATTTTAATTTAATTTCAACTAATATTGAGGGAAAAAATCATCAAGCAACTTCCCTGCATGGGTTTAGTGTATCACATCTTACAGACTTCTGGAGTTGTGCAGTTGTCATAAATTATTCAGTAAAGGGAAAGGCCAATGGTGAATAATTTTCAGTTTTATCATTTCTCCAAAACACTAGTTTTTATTTAAAAATGTATTGTTATGTTCAAATTTCTAGTGGAATTTGAAACTTATCTCCCAGGCAGCAAAACATTAATGATTAAAAACTATAGTTTCCAGTTTCTATGATAAAATACCATTGCATTTAACCAGATATGTAGCTAAGGATCCATTGCACTGTTCTATAGGTTAATTTATCAGAATTAGCTTTGAAAACCTGAAAATATTTAAGGAAAATCAAAAGTTTTCAAGCATTTTAGATTGACTGAAGTTAAGTATTTTGCTTGTTCTTGAAATTTGTTGTACTTTACCAACATATTTATCTAGGCAACTGAAAAGAATTCCATTTGATGTAAAAATGAAAATTAGTTTTTCTGGTTTGTTCAGTTTTTAGCTTGTCTGTTAATAGTAATTCCATACTGTCAGTTGTAATGATGGCTTGTGTGGTAGCTCAAAACTAAATAGAGCCACCAACCTAACTCAGCAAACAGTAATCATATATAAACAACTTTCTCTCGCTGTTGTGGTTAAGGTAAAATGCAAATAAGGGTGAAAAAGGTTAATATTCTATGAAAAAATGTTAGGATGTCAGCTTCTCTCTATGTGTTCTCCAAGTCTTGTCAAGGAAGGAGTTTTTTTCTGCAAATCATAAAAACAGTTTGTTTTTGTTGGTTTTTTTTTAAACCAACAAGTCAAATGAAAATGTCTCCTTTTCATCAGAATGTATAATTTAATTATACACAATGTAGCCTATGAATAAGTAATGTATTTACTATAATGCTCTTATAGTAACATTTGCTTGATTACTGAATGTGCTTTTACAGAATTAAAGTGATGAATGTAGAGTACCATCAAAGTTTACTTTTGTTAGGCTTTTCCTAACAAATATTTTATGCAAAAAAGAAAGTAAGAAAGTAGGTAGAACCTCATATTTTCCTGTACTTTGTTAATTAATTAATGAATTAATTAAGATAATTATTTAGTTAATTCATTAATTTAGTTATTATTCTTTTATTCAAAGCTATTTCTATTTCTCAAAATGCTTTTATCGTTAATTTCTAAGATCACTTTATTTGTATTGAGCTACAGATATTGTAGAATCATAAAGGCTGGAAAAGATCTCCAAGATTACTGAGTCCAGCCTTTGACCAATCTCCACCATGTCACCTCAGCCATGGCACTAAGTGCCTCATCCAGTTCTTTCTTCAACACTTCCAGAGATGGTGACTCCACCACCTCCCTGTGCAGCCATTCCAATGTCTGATCATCTCTTCAGTGAAGAAATTCTTCTTGATGTCCAAACTGAACCTCCCCTAGCACAGCCTGAGGCTATGTCCTCTCATCCTGTCACTGGCTGGCTGGGAGAAGAGGCCAACCCCCACCTGGCTACAGCCTCCTTTCAGGTGGTTGTAGAGAGTGATAAGGTCCCTCTGAGCCTCTTTTTCTCCAGACTAAACAACCCCAGCTCCCTCATCCTCTCCTCATAGGACTTAATTTATCCAAACACCTTTTGCCAGCTTTGTTGCCTTTCTCTGGACTTGCTGCAGCACCTCAATGTCTTTCTTGAAGTGGGAGCCCAGAACTGGACAAATGACTTCAGGTGCAGCCTCACCAGTGCCAAGTACAGAGAACAGTGCCATGTTCAATCACTTCCCTTGTCCTGCTGGCTACACCATTGCTGATACAGGCCAGGATGCCATTGGACTTCTTGGCCCCCTTGGCACACACTGGCTTGTGGTCAGCCAGCTGTCGACCGGCACCTCCAGGTCCTTTTCTGCCAGGCACTTTTCCAGCCACTTTGCCCCCAGCCTGTAGCACTGCATGGGGTTGTTGTGACACAAGGGCAGGACCCAGCACTTCTTGTTGAACCACATACAATTGGCCTCAGCCCATTGATCCAGCCTGTCCAGATCCCTCTGCAGAACCTTCCTGCATTCAACAGACCAACACTCACACCCAACTTTATGGCATCTGTGAACTTACTGAGAGTGCACTCAATCCCCTTATCCAGATCATCACTAAGGATGTTAAACAGAACTGGCCCCATTACTGAGCCCTGGGGAACACCACTAGTGACCAGCTGCCAGCTGGATTTCACTCCATTGACCACCACTCTCAGGACCTGGCCATCCAGCCAGTTTTTTACACAGTGAAAAGTGCACCTGTCCAAGGCATGGTCTGCCAGTTTTTCCAGGATAATGCCGTAGGAGACTATCAAAGGCTTGACTAAAGTCCAGGTGGACAACATCCACCTCATCTGCTAGACAGGACACCTGGTCATAAAAGGACATCAGGTAGGTCAGGCAGGACCTGCCTTTCCTAAACCTGTGCTGACTGGGTGTGATCCCTTGTTTGTTGTGTGTGTGCCGTGTGAATGTACTCAAGATGTTCCATAACCATCCATGGTACTGAGGTCAGGCTGACAGGCTTGTACTGTCCTGATCCTCCTTCCAATCCTTCTTGTAGATGGGCATCACACTGGCCAACCTCCAGTCCTCTGGGGCTCCCTGGGTTAACAAGAGCTGACGATAAGTGATGGAGAGCGGTTTGGTGAACTCTTCTGCTAGATTCCTCAGTAGTCTGGGGTGAATCCACTCAACCCATAGACTTGTAGATATGTAGACTTCTAAGCTCATGAACATCTTCATTTCCTTGTAGAAGCCAGATGAGCTAAGTACAAGCATAGGTGTCCGTTTGAACCCAGATCATCAAAGATCTTGATATAAATTAAAAATTGTTTGGGATATTGAGGATTTGTCTGTAAACATGGTATATGTCTGGTTTCAGCATGAGCAGGAATATAAAACTTTGTGCTGTTGTGGCATTAAGTTCAGTACAGAGAAGCTACTGTGGTTAGTATTGGGGAATCTGGATGAACACTTCTGTGACAGAAATTGCAGAGCTACTGATCGTTACATCTCAGTGTCAGCTCAGGGAAGCTGGTACAGAGTGTGCTAATACGTGCTGTGATAACACTCTGTTCACAGTGGAGGATGTTCACAGCATAGATCTATCATAGGTCTATCATGCTTAACATGTCTAGTTATGTTTAATATTATGTATGTATATATAACTGAATTGTATATACATGTAGCTACACAGTTACTTGATACAGATATCTGTACAGATATAAATAACTTTGCATTCTTGTATTTTCACAAAGAGATAGGTATATTCACAGTTAAGTTACTTTGACACAGTTCTCAAATTCTGTTTTCATACCATTTGGATATGTCATAATTTAAACAAACAATCTAAGGCATTTTTATAAACATGAATGAGAAAATGTGTATGCAATATTAAAGCAAATTTATCATTATTTTTTACCATGCAGACATAAGTAATTATTTTATATGGATCTGCGGAGATCATTTGTAAGTATTTTTAAAGAGCCTAACCTTTTAACATAGAATTAGTATAAAAAAATTTAGCCCAAAGATTGCTTTTCCCAGTTAGCAGTTTTTCAAAGTGAGAGTTCATAATGGCAGTATTTCTTGTGTTCACTCCCCTTACAGCCTTCACAGCACTTCATAGCATAGCTTGGTAGCTAATAGAGGTGTTGCTAGCAATCCTAATACTTAGATGCCATAACTTTTACGATTTTAATAGATTCTTACAATTTTTTTAAATAAGCTATCACATCTACAATGTTTGCAGCAGTTCTTTAATTTGGTGTAAGTAAACTTTATAGGCTATAGTGTGTGTTTTGTAACATGAAATTCTCTTCAGCTTTGGCTAATATATAAACTTGAATTTTAGGATTTCCTTTCTTACTTCCAGAATAACTGTGGCCAACTACCAGAATAATACTGCATCAAAATTTGGAGTCAGACTAGACCCTTCAGCCAAAGTGAATGCTTGAGAGCCCTCTGAACTGCTGTATATTGGGAGAGGTGGGACTGGATCCAAAAAAACCCCCAAGCTGTCCCGTTTTCAGAACTTGGCTTTATCCTACCCCTGACAAAACAGCAGAATGTCTGCAGAAGACATAAAGCTTGGTTCTTATTCTTGGTAAATGTTGCCTCTTGTCCAGGCATTTATTTCTGGCCTGCAGTTTCCCTTCTTTTCTTCCTCCTTCTCTGCCTCTGACACAAGCACCACATGGACATGAAGGTATCTTAATATTCCAACACAGATAATGAGAGGTAGAGGAGAAAAAGAGACTGGAGGGAGTTGTTCCATTTGCCAAGGGTGGAACTATTTGTTTGCTTGTTCCTTTAAAAGAGCACATAGGAACAAATACTATAAAGCATACCAGAATTAGGAAATTCCAGATTCTGCATTGCCTATGGTATCTTAATTACTGCTTCTTTGTGTGTTCATGGTGTGCTATAATTTTTAATAATGTTACAGTAACTTTTATTATTTAGTCCTCAGGATAAACTTGGAAGACTCAGAAATGAGATTGCATGCACAATATTAAATCTGCTGGGTTTAGATTACTGCTTCATTTTGCAACATTTAAATCTTTTGCTCAATCACTGTATGTGAACAAATGTGATGAAATCTAATCAGCAAATATCTGGGAAAATAATATTTTAGAAATCTATATTATGTTAGATGCATTTTATTTTGTGAAATAATTGTGTAGGAGTGCTAAAATTTATTTGATCAGAAAATACTCTTCATAACCAATAATGTTTACTATAGCATATATCTATCTTTACCATTGTTGTGTCCATGTGTGCAATGAAGACAAGAATATATAGTTGTAAAATTCTAATATGATATGTGCTATAAACAAAAGAAAATTTAGATAATATAATAGAATTCCTTTTATATAAAACCAATGTAACTCAAACTCATTATGGTGATGACTACGCTTATATTTGCATCCTTTGCTGTGTGCAAATTAGACTTATAACGATCACATGATCATAGTTATCAAATTTGCATGTTCATTCCATCAAAGATTGCAGACTTCTACATAGCATAGAGTTTTTTTTTCATTTTGTCTAATTCTCATTGTGATTCATGCTATTTTTGCTATAAATTCTCCTGGCTAATCCTGTTCACATATCATGTTCTGTTTCTGTTTAGTAGGTCTAAAGAAGCAAACTGAGAAGTAAGAGAAAAGCTTCTGTGAGTTACCTGTACTTTCTTATGACTCAAGCCCTTCTGACTGTTTTTAATATTGTAGCATTTTCCTTCTGCCTCCTCAGTTTGCTGGATGTTTGACTTTCGTCTTACTCTATCTGCAAAAGGGACTCCTTTAGCACATATTTAAAGAATATGACATGCTACGTTGCTTATACACTCTTAAATGCTTCCAAATTACTTTTTTGTTGTTCCATCCTTCTTTCCCCAAAAATGTTTTGTGTTTTTAAACCTAGTTTCCAAAGGAGGAGAGGTAAAGCTGAAGAAACTATGAGCAAGGCGAGGTCATAAGAAATGTTAAAGGAGCTGAGATTGTGGTGTTGGGTACTATGGAGGAGAATACAAAACAGTAGGAAACTCCAGTTAGGAATTCTCCCCATTATTGAACAATTTGTTTTGCTATATTGCCACTATAGAAGTGTTTAAACTTGCCCTTAAAGGACTCTGTAACATACCGAAGGGCTAACTAATCAGGAAAACTAGGGTGTTGATGCTTTTTCTGTGGTTAAAATACAGAGTTGTAAGATTTCTCACCAAATTTCTTAAGGCTAAGGTATATTTAATTGTTTCAAATGCATTCATTTTTTGAAGCTGTATGAATAAATAAAGCACATAGGATGCATTTATTCTTTACTCTTTACTGTACCCTTTTTATGGTCATCAAGAAGCAATAAGTAATTACTGTTACAATCAACAGGGTTTTTTTCTTTCCGTTGCTTCTCCATAAATGGAAAACTATGTGATGTATATTTATATTACAGCTTGAGTGAGAAAAACCAGTTGTTGAAATCTTCACTTACAAAATTAAATTATGTGAGTTTTACAAATGTTGATTTTTGAAAACCTCATATGCAGTCTATATGCTGAGAATTCATGGGGTCTTAAAAATAGTTATGACAAATTCTTATGTAAAATTTTGATTGACTGAATTGCTAACTAAATGATTAAATAAATTTTCCTTAAAAATATTACTTCTAAAAAAAGCCAACTGAAATGGAACATAAGCAATAGCATTTCTTTTTAGAAAAGCTATGTTACTTTTTGAAAAATGAACCTTGACTAAATTTTCATTAGTTTTATCTTTATCCTCCAAATGTAGATAATTTCAAATTTGGATCAACTTATTTTGAGAATTCTAACTTCAACTTTTATTTTTCACCTCATCAGACATACTGGAATGTTTTAATAAAAAAAATTGTTGTCTTGAGCTAGTGTTCTAAAATTAGTTAATAGCCCTGACCAGGGCTATATATATATAATATATATAATAATATAGATATATATTTATAATATATATGTGTGTGTGTATGTGTGTGAGAGAGAATTTAGGGCAGATTATTCATATGATAACAAGGAAATCCTCACAAGAACCCCAACGCTGGACTGTTTTCCACTGTTTAGAGGTGAAGAGAATTGGAAGGTTTCAGAACTAGCTATCATGTGAAAGAGCAATAAACTTGTACATACGTATCTGGAAATAAGATGAATGCTGGATTTTTTTTTTAATTTGAGCAATGTCCTATCAATTTTCACCCACATTTCTTTAAATTAGGATGTTAACCACATAAATTACTGTCATAAATGGACATAACTCGGCTGAATATGTATTCATATTTATGTAGTTTTAATTCTATTTGATATTTTATTGTAAGACTACAAATTAAGTATATATATCTGATTTTTCAAGAAGGCAACCATGCGTATCTCTGTATTTGAATACATGGTATTGCCTTAATTTATAAAGGTTACGAAAGTTAACAACATGCATAATAACAACTATGCAACTCAAGGCTTGAGACATATGACTGTCTCTGGTTTTGAATCACTGGTTTGGTTATATTATTGCTTTGTTAAGAATAATTATTATTTTGAAAAATGAAATGTTTTTCTGATATTTCACTGTCTCTAAAAGATTCAAAATAAATCTTGCGAACATCCTTAAATTAATATTTTTCAATTTTATGAATACTTGGTATCTTGAGGATGCTAAACAATTGACTGTTGAATGGCTTTTTCTTTTGATATAACATTCTCAGGTGTTGAGTCAGAAAAAATAAGGATTATTTCATTAATTCTGAATTTTGCTACTTCTAATATCTCAATGTAGCTATTCACTTATCTCTCCATGAGAAGGAAGGAACTTCAGTTACTCCGCAGATGTAATTTCAACTTGCTGGTTTATAGCAATTCTTCAAATAGTCATCCAGACAAATCTGTTCTTGAAAGCTTCTTGAAGGCTAATTATATATCCTATATTGAGATGCATGTTATGTCAATGAAAAAATTGTAAATCAGGACATAATTATGAAGTTTAGTAGATCTAGAAAAGCACAAAGAAGAAAATTGAGGATTTTTTTTCCTAATGCAGTCACTGTTCCTCTTAAAGTTCTGTGATTAGCTTAACTGGGATAACCCTGGTAGAGATTTATGCAAGCCTATGAAAGATTAATGCTGATTTCTATAGATTTTTATATTTGGTAAGCTGCCATAAAGTACACAATTCACTAAAACATTTCCTGTTAATTTGGTGTGGCATGACATGACTTATCCTCACATGTAAAATGTCATTGTAATCGTATGTTACTGGGATTTATTCTTCCCAATCCAGTCACAAGAGAAATATAACTGATTGGCACTTTTCCAACAATAAAGCCTTGGTCTTGAGTCAGGTTTACCCTGTGATGATGATTGTATAACATTTCTCTTTCAAAACCCCTGTGGTTTTGCATTGCCTCTTGAGCCTAGTACCAGCTGTTTGATTAGGCATTGAATCGTCAAGAGGCTTTGCAAATCTCAATAATGGGTACGGAATGCAATCCTGAATTTTAGGCTCTTGTTCCCCAAGGACGAACACGGAATCCACAGCTTAGTCACTAAGCTCCCTGTATAGCATCTTGAGGATAACTGTCGTAAAAAGATGAAACTTATGTTCTGAATAGGTGCTTCTTGCAATAGGAAATATGAAACATATGATATTGTACAGTAGCACATCAACTTATATTTGTTGTCTTTGGCTTACAAGTGCAGGAAGGTACCCTCATTCACTTGAAGTTAAAAGACTAAAAGATTTTTTCAGAGAGTAATCACTTATCAGTATTCTTTGAACAAATGAACTTGGGACTTGCTCCTGTGCCAGTGCTACAGCTGCCATCCTCTATCTAATAAAATAGTGTTTAGAGGCTTTTGGCTAACACGCAAAAAGTCTAGGTAGGATTCTCTAGAAGAGAATCATGTTCACTTCTCACAAGAGCCTCCATATGTACACATATATTCTTTAACCTTTTCTATTGCTTCCATATCAAATGGGAAAGCAACAACAATGAAAGGAGTTCAGCTTTTACTTTTGAGAGGAGCTGTTTTAGCATGATAAATTGACAGAAGTGTAATCCCTCTTTTCCCTGAACATGAATATAATTTTTTCATTACTTAGTGCATGAAAACAGTTTAGCATAGTCAGATAGAAGGCAAGAGAGGAAAAGAAAACATTGCAGCAAGAATAAGGTTATTGTGGCCCTACAGCTTTGAACATGCTAAAATACATTTTAGTTAGAAGAGTGGTGACATCCTGAAATACATGCAAATAAATTTACTTACTATATTACTTGAGTGTATTTCAAAGTAAGTTTCTTTTATCTCATCTCAAAGCAGAGTTAACATTCGTTTCCCCCTCAGTGAAATGCAAATTTATAATTGCTAGTTGAAAAAGAAGGCCAAATTGTTACGACAGGTTTACTATAGTATTTTCAGCCCCAAAGAACAGTATTCTATCATTCTCACTTTGTTAAATACTTAACACTGCAAGACAAAATGTCAAAATATAATTTGAGTACAGTGTACATTTTTATTGGTTTTTAGTTTGAAAATATACTGATAAATAATTTTCATAGCACAGTTACTTGTGAACACTTACATTATCAGTTATTAAAATAAATTATGATACTGTTTTCTGTTGATTGCAAACAGAAATGTTGTTGAGAATATACACTGTTTTAGAGCTTGGTTGGAAGAGTCATGTCAGAAGAGTCAGCAGTCACTACTGCATTCGCCATGTCATTTATTTTTATGCATTTCAAGTACATATTTGAAAGTAGTTTAATAAAGTTTTTGCAGTAGAAAGACACAGTGTGATGCTAAAAGAATCATAATTCTTTTTTTTTAGTAGTAACAACCCAAACAGCATACTTTGTATAAGTAGATTTTAGATGTTACTGTAGCTATGTAAGCCAAGCAAGGAAGTCTGCAAAATAGAGCAGAAAACAGGTTCTGTAATAATTAGCTCTCAGTCTTCTGAGGACTTTTTTCCTTTTTTCCATGTTGTATTATGTAGCACTATCATCAGCAGACTGATACCAGTAGCCTTCAAGAGATTATGATCAATCAAATTTAATGATACCTACAAAACAGTCTTTATACAGTGTGAGTAGATTTATGAAACATTATCATTGTGTTTAAAAAACATTATCATTAGGCTTGGAGTAATCAGCACAGCAAATAAATTAATGAGTATGTAAGGTGAGGTGCTGCGGCAGAACAGCACTTGTTGAACAAAGATGGGAATTCAGGGTGTTCCAGTACTTTGCTGGAACTGCCATTGTCTTCTGAGCTTTGGTTTTCATTGTCTTATTGAAGCTACACATCCTAAATAAAAGGAAAGTCTTAATGTTTATGCTAAGTTGCTCTCTAAATCCACTCATCATTTTAAAATGGGTGAAATCAAAGGTGTCATTCACTAAAAATGTTTGGTTTTGTTTTGCAGTTATCAGTTACAGTGAGATATTAACCATTTCTCCTGAATTTTGATGTTTACCCTAGAGGCAGTAGAAAAATCAAATGTATTTTAATTTATATTATTTTCCCAAAACTTAAATGCCCTTGATTAATAACAATATATGTGACAGCAAAGGATAGCTCTGCTTTCAATCTGTTACAAAGATCATAGAAGCAGTAAATGTTAGGACTCTAAGATGTTTCCCAAGGGATCAAGAAATCTGTACATTTCTAAAGACTGACCTATCACCTTGAAAAGCAGCCATGAAGGAGAGCTGCAAATGCAAGACCACTGTCAGGTCAACCTGTCTTGGTGCTGACAGCTCTCTGATATAAAACCCAATTTACAGTTTAAGAAGCACATCCATTATCCTTCTGATTTTAAAATATAACATACATCAGCAAAATTATAAAAGAAAGTGCTTAAGAATTATGAAAGTCAAGGATTATTTCATATCAGACAGTCACAACCTTTTTTGCATATTACTGATTAAAATTGCAGTGAATTTTAATATTCATCTGTGTCTTTATTCCTTCCAGAAAGATAAGAGTTAGCATCAGTTGAACTTCAGTCGTTGTAATTCTACTTGTATTACGCTGTTTGGATTAGCCAGACGTTCTATTACATTACTCTTTATTGGAGTTGAAGAGGTTTTTGGAAGTGTGGATAATTTTAGACAAAGTGATGTGTCAGTTTTTGGGAAAAAGTACTGTCTTTTTGATCCTAATGAAAAAAAACCTAACAACAAGCCATATTTTTCCTAGCATTACGTTTAAGCTTCGTCTCCATTTGTAATTTGGAATAGAATAAAATTTTTACATTTTCTGTGTAAAGAGGATCTGTAGTGTCTTCTGCTTAAGAAAGTTTCGGTTCTTGAAAATGGAAAGTTTAAGGCATTACTGAATGGTCAATAAAAAGGAAAAGCATATTAATTTTTTTTACTTGATTACCCTAATGGATTTCAATATTAAGTTGGATAACCTAAACAAAACACTTATTATTTTACTGTAATGCCCACCAAGGCTGATGGAAAAATAATGTTATGGATTTCTAGTATTAAACCAGCTTTTCCTCTGTAGAACAGTTTTCAGTGTTGTCTTACTTATGAAATTTTAACATAGCTGTTTTAACTTTGCCTATATTTTATCATACCTTTTCCTTTTATTGCTAGGTAGAGTTGCTTAGTACATAACTCTTAATTCTGCAGAAATACTGGGCATGAGATTGCTTAAGTACATTTTTAAAACTCAGAAGTTCCTTAGGAATAAATATACTATTATTTTCGTATTTTTAATGTGCTTTTGATTTTTTCCAGTGTTTGTCCAGTCTGTTTGTAAACTATTTGCATTTCTTTAAACTAGTAGGCCTGTAAATTCCAGAAGGGCTCTAAAATCTTGTCTGCATTTTGGCTTAATTTAGCTTCTACTGGTAAGCATTTTAAAATCATTAATCTGTTCTCTGATCAGTGAGACTCCATATAAGATAAGAGACAGCTATCCAGTTTTTGAAGTTGAAATACATTTCATTGATATTTCTAAAGTCTCAGAAGATCTTCACGTGGAGTAATTTATGAAGACACAAAATAATTGTAATTTCAGCCAACTGGCTCAAAATCTGTTATGTTCACTTAATATGTGTTTGCTGTTATAGTCTATATTTTCTCTAAGCATTTCCTTGTTCCTTGAAGATAGTGAGATATTATCTGATTTATTTTATGTATCAACAAAATTAAGGATGCTTATAATTTAAAAGAACTAAGAAAAACACTTTTTAGCCATGTAACTAAATCACATTTTAGCCATGTAGTCTCTGGCAAGATTCTTCTTTGACTTATAATAAGTATAACTGCATCAGTTTTAATAAGGACACTGCAATAATTGTCATATAGGTTTAGGTACAATGTGCATATCTTCAGGGTAATCGCTCTCTAGGAACAGCTGCTCGCAAAAAGTGAAAGGAGCCTTGTACCTGCACCTGAATTTAGCTAACAGGAGGCAGCCCTGCGTAGTTAGCCATTTTTGGATGTAATCATTGTGATGGTGAAAGAAGGTCATCTACCACAGATAGGCTTTAGCTTGAATTTTACTAAGAATTACAAGGAAACAGACATTCTTTTGAAGTAGGTTTTTTGTTGGTTGTTTTTTGCTTGTTTGGTACTTTTGTATTTTGCTTTTTTGCTTTTTTTTTGGTGAAGGTTAAATATAATACAGCTTTTTTGGAACTAATGTAAAAACTATTCAAAAAAGTTGAATTTGATACATTTTTAATTTTATGCAAATTTTGAAAATTCTGTGTTATTTTTCTAATGATTGTTTGAGGAGAAAAACACTCTGAGTGAATACTATAATTCTTACAGATTCTAAATTCAAAGTATTTAAATACTAAAATATAACATTTACTTTGAAATTTCCAAAAATTACTCTTCCTATAAAGCAAATTTAGTAATTTTCAGTAAGGTACAGGCTATTTCATGGTGATAAAGTTGCTTAGTTTTGTGATTTCCCAAGGCTTCCTTACATGGCTTTTTTGAACTATTACATGTGTTCCAAAAATTTTATTTTTTTACAGCTCAAGGTAAGGTTATGCAGTCTGCAAGCAGGAAATGCAGGCCAAATGTGCAGAGTAGGGTCTATGTGTTGTAAAGCAGGGAGTGAAAAAAACCTACCTATTACTATCGTGAGAATGGTAACAGCAGTGGTAAGCAGTAATGGGCTGTGGCCTTGTGTATAATAGACTAGACAAGGCTTGTAGAGACTGTATGTAAATTATTTTATTCATATATAATATCAACAGTTGGGAAAAGGTCATGAAGACCACTTGCATTACATGTAAATCCATTATACTGCAAGACATATTTATGCAAGACGCATTTAAAAGGAATAGTTACCTGATTTTGTTTGCATTTTAGATTTTTTCGAAGTATAATTATTCTAGAAAGATTATCTTTATGTGAATGCTCCGCTCCTAGGTGTGTTTCTGTATGGACTTAAGGTGAAAGAACTTTAAAAAAAAAAATTGTTCTAGACTAATTAGTGCATAATGAAATATTTTGGAAAATTTCCAGCTCTAGATGGGTGTTAATGATGTACCCTGCAGACTTGGTCCAGAGGCCGCTGAATTTAATTCCACTTGCTTCAATGAAATTTCTTACAGAACTACTGAGCCAGCTTTTAATATTTACTGGAATAGATAGAGTTCAGGCAATTAGCAATTTTGAATAGGATTTAATGGGGCATTCAGATGATTTATCGAGCTCTCCAAAGTGTTACATAGATTGAGTTTCTTTGTAGTTGTCTTGTTCCAGAGTGGAGGAGACATCCCTCTCATTAATGTGTATGTGCCTTGCAGGAAGCATTTCCACCAGCTTCCAAAGCAGCAGTAAATCCTCCTTTCTCAAGTATGGTTCCATGAGCAAGTGAGCTCCTATAACACTTTGCTGCTGCCTAGAAATCTTGACTGATTATAATTTTTTTTTCTCCCGTGGTCTTCATTTTGCAGCATCTCTTCTTGTGTCATTTCTCCTGTTCCTCTTACACTAGAGTAAGGTGATTTGGCTTGCTAAGCCAGCAAAAAACTATCAACTTTTTTCTCCTAGGTTAGTTTTCTACCAAGTTATTTGGATGAATCAGCTCAGGGAACACTCACAAACATGTCACCCAGTAAAAGTCAGATGTTGGGAGTGTATGTTGGGTAGCAGGGAGTGGAGAAAAAGGAAACTAAGCAGTGGTGAGATGTTAGATCAGCTCATTGTGTAGGAATGTTGTGATAGCAAAGGCACTGTTGACAGTGATCCCACAAAGATATACTGGTGGGCATGATTCCCTACTTCAGGCAATGGAGCTAAGGGTCCAGTGTGTAGGCTTTTCTATAATCACATCTAAAAATTAAAAAAAAGGTCTATTAGGATTAGTTCTTTATTAAACTCATTATATTTAGGATGAATTCTTTATCCTCTAGAGGATTCTTGATTCTCTTCTTTGGAATACATTCAGTTTTTACTTGGTGTTCTATTCAGGTGTATTTGGCAAAAATGTTCAAGCTGTGGGTGTATGCATTCTCTCCATTTTTCTTTCTCATGAAGTTTTAAAGTCATCATAGTTCTTTTGTGATATAGTTTGCAATATAATAGATATTGTATGGAATGTATCTGTAGTCTATTGTTTATTCTATGCTGCTGTTATTATCTAGTTAAATACTTATTTTTTTATTTTTCCATTCCTAATGCATTGGGTGCATTAAAAACCAGATAATAAACCAGAGTGTTGGACATCATGCAGTATTTTCAATGTCATTAACTAAAAGCAGGAAAATTATTACACTGATAATTTTGTATCTCTTCCCCATATTTCCTGTTTCATGGATAATTAAAAATTTTTTTAGCTTTTTTTCTGTTAGAAAATAATCTATTTCTCAGGAGGTTAACATTCTCAATATTTTCTCTAATATTGCTATCAGATTATTTAAGGCTCTCATATTTTCTTTAGAAATAGCTTTTTCAGAAGAATTTTAATCTGCTTATTTTGTTAAGCCGTCGTGATTGGATTTTTAGGAATAACCCCAGGTTAGGTATTCTTCCTTTTGAGCATAAAAGTACTGGTTTTTTTCTGAGCCATTTTCAGAAAATCACTGTGAGCATTTTTAGTTCTTGTATTTTTCCTGTAAAAATGTAATTTATTATTCATTAATTAAAATGTCTTTAAGATGTTTTAATGAACTTCCAGGTTTATGTCACAATACTATTGCAATATTCCATGTTCACTTCCTGCTTTGGCTACAGCAAGCCCCATGAAACTAATGAATCAATGAAGATGTAGGAGGAGAAGAAAAGGCACAAATCAATCATACCACAATTCTTCAGTCTTGAGTGTTTATCAGAACACCGCATTTCAGGCAGGTTCAGTCATATGCCATCAATAATATTTACTGCAACATTGCGGATTCCAAAGAAACATCATTGCTTTTGCAGTGTTAGGGGAAGATTTTCTTCAAATTTGGGCACTGGGATGTCTTCAATTAGGAAGTGGTCACAACACCAATCCTGACAGAGCTCAAGAAACGTTTACACAATGCTCTCAGGCACATGGTGTGACTCTTGGGAATCGTCCTGGGCAGGGCTGAGAGTTGGACTCAATGATCCTTGTGGATCCCTTCCAACTCAGCATATTCTGTCATTCTCTAAAATTAGTTGGAACTTTATGCTGCATTTGCCTTGGAGCAAAGATTTGTAGTCACGTATTTGATTTTCACAATAATTTGTTTCTCAACACCAAATATTATTTACAGTCGTGTTCCTATGTTTATTTCTTAGCATGCAGAAATGCTAAGGTGTTAAGCAGCATAAAATTTTACTAATACTTCCCTTGTGGATCAGTTTTTTCCTATAAGTGAAAATAAAGCAAGCCGGAGAAAGGGTAACTTTGTTTTCTGAGATTACCTTATCTATATGGCTTTCAAATCTTTGAAAAATGTGCATTACTGTACTATTGTTAATGGTGTAATTGCAAATTCATAGCACATTATCACTAGAAGCCATAGTAAAAGTGCAGGATTTGCTGATGTCATTGTACAACACCATTTCAAAATGAGAAGCTCAAGGTTATTGTATCTGTACCTTTAAAAATCTTAAATGCATCTTATGTACATAATAGAAATATTTGAAGATAATTATTTCACTGAAAGAGAAAACTACAGAGCTTGGAGGAATATTCTGGCAGTCTATTCTCAGAAAGCTACAGAAATGGTATGGAAATGCATCTATCACATAGTGATAATTGCTAACATTTTATTTTCATTTAGGCTTTGTCGCTATGTGAGAATATTTTACTCTGATTCCATTTGTCTGCAGTTCCATTATGTCTAATCCAGTTTATAGGTTGGCGTGATAGATAATGACCCTTTTCTTCCAGGGTTAAAAGAGAAAACACGTGGGAAAAAAATATGAAAATATATTATTAGAGTTATTGAGGGGTAATTTGTCTTTGCATCACTTTTAAGCAAACTTAATCTTTATTTGAGCAAAAGTTATTTTGTCACTGAGATGTAGTTACTGTTAAGATTTTAGATGTCAACACTTCAAGTAGTTTTGAAAAGAGGTTTTACCTGTCATCTAGCTCTGTCGTTGCTCTAATTTTGTTTTTTCTGAATTCACTATGCAGTTACTCTATATGGTTTTGATCTTCACAGAACCTATATCTTTATGAGTGCATTCTCTCTTTTTCTTCTTATCTGTTGAAACTGGCAAATTCACCAAAAAATTGTGCATGGAACCATATTTTTTGGCATTGGCTTTTTGCAATTCTTCTGGCTAATTGCACCTTTTTTGCCTTTTTAATTTTTTTAATTTTTAAAATTATATGTGAACTTCTTTGAAATTTATTTCATATTCTTTCAGTAGTAGATTCTGTTCATTGACGAGCTAAAGAATGACAACTGAACATTCAGAGTTTTTTATGTTGGTGCTCTTGAGTTTGATAATCTGATTACCTGCTAATGATCCTTGGGATGAAAGTTGTTCTGCAACCCATCTGGGGGATGCAGGAAGAGGGTGAATGGGTTTTTTCTGGATCTCAGTAAGAAATGCCTGACAACAAAGGACATGATAAAATAGCTATTTTAATAGGACAGAATAAAAAGATGAATACAGATAGCAAATAAGTCTTATGTCCTTTCAGATGCTGAGAACTCACCTTTTATTCAGCACTGAACTGGCCTCAAAGTGGATTTTCCACTGGCATCTCACTAGGTTTTCAAAATGCTGGTTTTTATTATGTATATACATTTTTCTGTTTATTTTTTGAGATATTAGGACTTCATGTTTCTGAAGAAGACATATCTAAAGATTTTAATATATGGCCTCTGATATCTGATTTGTGCCAATATCGGCTATGGTTAGTTTGATAATCTCTTATAGCCTCTTTAATCCTTTCTAAGACCCTTTATTATTGCAAACTCCAGTGTCTGACATCAGTGTTTTTATTATGCCACTTACAATCTGGCTTAATTTTGGAAATTTGTTCTCTCTGATTGCATGCTCTGCTTGTGCATCTTGGCAGTTTTCTTTTGTGGCAATGCTGTATAATCCTAAGCATCTTTTGTTGAGATTTTTTTGAAGTTGTGATTTTACCAGTAACCATATGATTAATTTCTTCCTTCTTTTATTACTAGCTCAGAGTATTTTGATTGATAAATATAAAGCAAAAGGTGACTGGTCACATAAACCTGAAATTTTAGAGCTCATTTTTTTCAGGAATAAAGGAAGTAATTCATAGCAAGTAATTTGCTCAATGAGTTTAAATGAGTTTACCTTCTCTTGTTTCAAAATTGTTTATGAGACTATCTGAATTCCCTCACTCTTATCTATTGTACTGATTTGTTGTGTAAATATTTTCAGCAATTTTGCAATGAGTTTTTTATGTGGATATTTGGTTAATAATAAAACACAGTTTCAATTAGGTAGACTTTCTAAGTAGTCTCTTCAATCCATCTAAGTCAACCATCTATTGGAAGACCATCTTTTCTTTTGAAAAAGAAAGTATAATTCAGAGTAGAATCACTATCCTGAAGACTTTGAAGAGTAGTTTACAACTGTGGCTATTTTGTACTGAAAAATAAAACGTGAGATTGCAAGTACTTGGGCACATAAAATGCAGAATGTAATATATGATCAGCTGGAGATTTTCATTGTTTTCAGTAATCTCATAAATTCACCAAGAGAGCTCTTGTTAGATGGATGGGTACCAAGTAATTTTTCATTGCACTAGAGTTCTTTTTCACAGAAAAAAGTGTCCCAGAAATGTAAATGTTGTCCATACACCTTATTAGAAACCATTTCCATGTAAATTTGTAGAGAATTCAATATGAAAAGAAGGATAGAAAAATTGAGCTAAATGTTTCTAACCACTAAAATTAAAAACTGTCAGGAGGTTGCTTAGTCTGGAGAAAAGGAGATTTAGAGGACACCTTATCACTCTCTACAGCTACCTGAAAGGAAGGTGTAGTGAGGTGGGGGTCAGTCTCTTCTCTCAAGTAAGAAGGGATAGAACAAGGGGAAACAGCCTCAAATTGGACCAGGGAAGGCTTGTACTGGATATGAGTAAAACTTCACGAAAAAGGTTGTCAAGTCCTGGAACAGGCTGTCTAGGGAAGTGGTTGAATCAGCATACCTGGAAAGTAATATTGAGAAGACAGGAAGATGTGGCACTTAGGGACATTGTTTAGTGGTGGACTTGGAAGTGCTGGGTTAAGGGCTGGACTCAATGATCTTAGGGATCTTTTCCTACCTTAATGATTTTTTTATTCTATTCTATGTTTAGCTGCAGTACTTTATTCTGACTTCCATCAATGTTATTATTAGTTGCTCTCAGTTGACAGCTGAACTGTCAAATACTGTATGATTCAAAATTAAATACTTCTTAAAAGGTTAATAAATCTGATAAGTAAATAATAGTTACTGCTCACCTGTCTTTCACATTTTTACTTCACAACTAGCCAGCGATCTTTTCTTTCTGAGATAATGTAATTGATATTCTCAATTTCTGTTTAACTTTGGAGTTGCAGTTTCTGTTACAGAGCTGAAGGAGAGCTTCTGTTTTGATTTTGTTGGTTATATAAATTAGTCTAATGTTATTCACCCTATCTGCAAATCTTATTGCTAGATTCTATTTATGTTGATTGCATTTGTCAAGGAAAATAGAGCTAATAAAAAATAAATAATTGTAATAGGTTAGAAACAAAGTTTTTTACTACAAACCTTAAGTGTCTTTACAATGATTATTAATGCATAATGTTCCATTACTATGGTCTCTTTTTGTTGATCCTCAGTTCTGCAAAGAACTCATGCTTGTGCTTATCTTGTGGTAAGCTGAATGAGTTCAAGAAGAAAAGATGGATGAGGCCTAATGTTTTACTGCTAGTTTCCAGTTGTCACTCTGCTGAGGTGTCAACTGTACTTTTTACTCTTTACTGGAAAGAGCATTTCTTTTACCCAAAAAGGTGGAGAAAACTATGAAAGTTAAAATAAATTTTGCTATGTAGAGAATCATGCTCAAATTGCCAGTTGTCTTTCAGTATTCATGTTAGCTTACTGAAAACTGGCTCCTCCGACAGAAAAAAATGACATATGTAGCCTTATGACAGCGAACTATATGATGTTGTTCAGAATAGCCAGATACATTGCTGTCTTCATCCCAGTGTCTGTTTTTATATCTAGCAGCAAGATGGACACTGAAAGATGATTTGTTTAAATGACCCCCAGCAAAAATTCTAAACTGAGGGGGAGCGTCACTTCTATTGGAACTCTGTTTTCAATGCTTCTTCAAACAGTCCTTCATTTCTCCATATTGGAAAAGCTTCTTTCATAATAATGAAGGCTTTTTTCCTTTTTTTTTTTTTTTTTCTTTGCATTGTATGTGGAAAAATGGTGCAGTGAGATCAAAGGAAAAAAATTTTTAGAACTTCCATATCTCAGAGCCATAATTCTTGTTTATTTGTGTTCATGGAAGAACTGCTTTCTGACAAGCTCTTATGGTTTTTCTAACTGATTCTGTTGCAACTTATGTGGAGTAAAATTACTTGTATTTCTGTTCTGGCACTTAAAAAGCTAGCTCCTTTTGCCTTAACTCCATCTACGACTAGATTATGTTAACTCTGTTTCTTCTATCTTTTCTGCCTTACCTCAAGAGTCTGCTAGGTCCCAACAGAATTATGCTTTGTGATACTGAAAATTGAAACTTTTACTGGAATTTTGTTTTCCTTTCCTACTGGTTGGTTTATTTTAAAATATTGTTCTTTATGATTAAAACAATAGAAATGTTTTACTTTGATTGGCATGGTCTTTAAAGTATGAGCTCTATGTCTTGAAGTTCAAACTGGGAGTTTGAAAATTAATTCTCTTCACTAAGAGATGCTGGTCTGAGAGGCAAGGATGTACAGAATTAGAGCAGACATAAGTACCTGTGTCAGGAAATGAAGCCTCAAACAAATAATTGAAGCAATTGATAGTCCAGATGTGTCTCAGGAAGAGAGTCTGAACTTTCTGGCAAAATGTAAATTTGAATAATAAAGCACCTAAAGCTCTTAAAAAAAAAAAAAAAAGCTTAATATACAAGGATTGCATCTAGTGGCATGGTAAATAAATGCTGTTGCATCTGAATTACAGCCTAGGTCACCTGCATTCTCCATCAGTTGCTGCACGGAGATCTAATAGCAAAGACTCCAGGGCAAGGTTACCAGACGAAGCAGCCTGTGCAATTTCTTTGAGCTACAGAAAAATACTGTGTGTGAAACCGAGAATCTGTGATTCATTTAATTAAAGTCCTAGCAGTTTGATAAAAAAAAAAAAAATTAGTCTGGGTAAGAAGATACTTACACATATAGTCAAATTATCCAATTATTGCTGCTTATGCCCAGTAGTGAAACTATTGAAGTTTATACACACAAGCTTTCTGTGCCTTAAGCTGATGTTGTGCTCACCCTTCTATTGCATGTCTGGGTTCTGAAGTCAATGGTGCTATTCCTCCTTGAAAGAAAGAGTTATGCAAAGTGATCAGCATCCCAGCATTTTGGATAGGAGGAATGCAATGTTTTGTTGATGATTTTTTTCCCCATAACAAAGGGGTTCACTTTGGGTATGTTTGGCATCAGATTTATATATTAGCTAAGAGATCTGACTTTTTCTTCCTTGCCACATTATATCCGAATTTACTATAAATTATATGGTTTGCATATGTTGTATACTTGTTCTTGTCTTCTTGGAAGGTGTTTAAATCTATCAATATACAAACTTTTTTATTCTTTATTGTCCTTACAAAGTGGTGATATTGTTTCTGTAATTTTAATGAAATGATAATGGAAACTCCATTAAGCATACAAAGAATATGATTCCCTGAGACTCTGCCTACTTTCCAAGTTTAGTGAAACTCAAAAAATATATTTTTTTAGTATTGCATTGTTCTGTGTAGTTGTAGCAGTTTGTTCCTCATGGCACTAGATTTTCTGATGCACTCTGGTCCTCCTTAAGGATGTAGGAGTCAATAAATAAAAAATGCCCAGTGAAAGTTTCCTATTGCTAATTACCAACATTAGTAAGCAACCTATTTATCACTCTAGTCTATAATGTATACTTTTAATGTGCATAGTTGTGAGTTGTGAGGTTTTTAGAACAATTACTTTTGACTAATGTATGGAGACAGTAATATTTCACTTTGATGTACCTGTACAATATTGATACAATTTTGCATTTGGGAGTTTTATTAAGTTTTATTATTAATGCCCTTTCCTAGATGCTATGTAGAGCAGTTTCATCATAGTTCCACCTTAGTTTATTTTGTTTTTTTTATTTCTTTGATAAATTTCAAGAATAACTGGTGCCCTGTTTTGGTACCCTGGAGGTCAAGACACTCATCTGCACTATGAAAATCTTAGATTTTTTCAGTTATAGCATGGAATTGACGCATTTGGGATATGTTTTCAACTAAAACAATGTTTTCAAGGGTTCTAGAACCACATACAAGAAATAAGATATAAATAACTTGATTAGAGCACTCCCCCTGAAACTAGATATCTTCATTCCAGTCCCTGCTCAGAATACCGTATATACCATATAAAACTGCATCAGAAGATGCTAGGAAAAAAGCATCCCAGTACACTGAAGTCCCATAGATAAGGCCTTCTCTTTTTTTCTGCTGTAGCACATGTTGTGTAAGGAGTCTGTACACAGTAAATTGGTGGTGTCAGTTTAAACTGAACTGAGTATAAATGTGTATGTTACAACACAAGAAAATGGGATGAATTAGACATAATTTGACAGAGAAATGGCAAAATGTCTAAAAGAACCATTTTTATTCTGCACATTATGCATACTTTTCAGTTTTTTCTAAGTAAAAATGATCCTTGTTAATTTTTTAGAATCTTCAAATCACCAAAAAATAAAAATTTTCACTAAGTTTTATGTGTTCACTGTCTAGGTAGTTAAGGCTTCTTTGCTAATAGTATATACTGAAGATGCCCTGTTTCTGTCCTTTGTTTTTTACCTAAGGGTATCGTCATGCTTCCTGGTAAGCTCAAAACTGAGGAAGGTTGGAATTCTGCTCTGCTAGCACCCTAGCAATCAGCTCTGGAAATGATGAGAAGTATAAGAAGAGGAAGTAATAATTATGAGGAAAAGAACATAGGTAGTTGGTCATATTTTCTGGAAGATAAAGAAAAAAAAGCTCTACATCTGCTGTGGAGAGGCTTTGAGTGTAAAGAATGAAATGAGCTCTCAAACTTTTTAAAAACCATGTTTTGACTAGCTAGATAGAATATGACTTCCTATGCAAAAAAATATCCCCAAGAATATTCCTGTGAACCATAGAAAAACTTATGTCAGTCTTCCGTGTTATTTCAAGTGTAAGTGGAATAAAAGATGTATGCAATAATGAAAAAAAATTATGCCTAGCTAAATCTATAATCACATAAATATATAGGACAGGAAGGCTAGCAAGCTGCTGAAGTGACATTTTAAGGTCTAATTATCTTATGTGGAAAGAAACTGAGGAAATTACAACTGAAGCAGTTGGACAGCCTATGGCAGTGAATGATCGCAATGCTGAAAAGAATCTGTGTCTCAGACTCCTTTCCAAAATGGCAAAAAAAGCCCCAAAACCCCTGTCAGTACTCTTTAATCTAATCAGCTTACTGAAAAGAGAGAGATTTGTAATATTTTAAGGCGTTTTTGGTAACATGGCAGAAATAATGGATCGCAAAAAACAATAGTAAGATTTAAAAAAATGGGGTAGGCTTTGACATTCAACAAGAAGAGTTAATCTAGCTGTATTTCACTACACACCTGAGACATCATGATGTCCAAACAGTTATCAACTCCTTCTCAAACAGTCTATTAAAGAATCATGGTAAAATTCGTGGTACATTACTTTCAGGTACTTCTGAAGAAAGTTCAGCAGTTTCAGGAAAGAAAAAGGGGGGGCAGGGCTTCAGTAAAGGTCTTAAGGAAAAAAGCAATTAAAAAGAGTTTAAGTCATTTCTTAAGTCATAGCACACATAAATGGAACAATTCTAAAAGAAAGCATAGGACTCGACACTGGATAGATTTAAAAATTTCACTGATGATTAACAAATATCAAAATATGATTGCCAGACTAAAAAGTCTTAAAAAGTATGAAGATGATAACTTTATGTAAAGAATTTTTTTTGAAAGTTAACAAAAGGGTCCTCCATATCTTCCAGACCTCAAAGAGACGACAGAATTCTCACTGCCCTGAATATGGGGTAGATTGATATAGCCTACAGTAACCATGCTGTATGGATTAAAGATGCTGCTTAAGAGCTTCAGTATGAGGAACAGGTATATTCAATAAATAGAAATGGTAATAGGATCCTACAGACTAAAAAGTTCAAAGTTTTTTATTTAAATATTTCATATGTTCTGGTCAAGATTAATATATTTCCATGCAGATTTAGTAGACTTCAATAACAGTATAACTTCCAGTTGTTCTGAAATTATTAACATTAATGTAATAAAACTTAATCATTACTTTTAGGTATGAAAAATTATAGTTCAAGTAAAAAGGTTGCAAACAAACAATCTAGGGTAGTTATGAAGATTGAAACAAAATATCTGAGGAATATCAGTTACTACAGAAAGTGATTCATCCTGCATTTGCCAATATGAAAAGCATTTCAAATAACAAAATTATGAAAGTAAGAGCATTATAACTTGTGAAAGGTACATTTGTCCCTTCACAGTAACAACCCAGCTACTGTCAGCATCTGTGAAGAAATATTCTGTGAGTGCTCCTTTTCACTTGCATCCTACAAATTTGACTTCTGATATGAGATAAAATTGACTCTTTCACCAAGGAAAATTTTACCTCTTCTTGGGAGATTTTTTTTACCTATATGCCAAGCAGACAAGCAGAGATTGTTAAAACCTATTCAATTGAATACAGTATGAGTTAAAAACTATTTTTTCCTACTCGTGTTCCTCTTGTGAGGGAATGATTTGAATTTAACATCAAAGAAATCAATTGATCAGCTGTCCCTGTAAAAAGGACAGGTATCTTAGCAGGTTAATAAATACCTTTATCAGCAACAGTAGCACTGAAAGTAAAAAAAACCTGCCATAGAGTAAAATAGCTATCAAGAAAAATTTAGAAGTCTTCCAGATTTAGTGCAATTGACACCCTGGAAAGCTTTGTGAAACTAACAGAGCAAGACTATATATGGACTGGAAGGAAAGAAATATATTAGTAGAGAAATATATTAGCAGTTGTCACTCTTCTCCCTTTGCATCAAAGGAAATTGCTTGGCAAGCATCAGGAGAGAAATCTAAATTATATGAAATAGTTACACTATATTCCAGCAGAGAATAAGAGATGAAGGACCTTCCAAGAACAAAGTGCTATAGAGCAGTTTGTAACATAGGCACATCTGTCTTATTGAAACAGCTTATCTCTTCCCAATCAAAAATAACATTTCTGAGGTGGTGAAATAGAGTAATTCTGCATGCAGCTTATGACTTACTTTCTGTAGTGTCTCAAGGCAATAACGAGATACAGTATCTTTGTACAAAATCACGTGTCTAATTTTTCTTTCAAGTTCTAGTGCTTTGGAAGCATTTGTAATGTTTGCTGACCTATCAGTAGTTTCATTTGGGGGTCGTAAAATTGATTTTTCTCAATTTGACTTTTGAAGCTATGAGATGGGCTTTGATCTGTTGTCCAGATCTGTGGAATAGCCCCAGAAGCAGTTTTTAAGCATTAGATGTTAGGCACCATTTAAAGCGTATCAAGAGTGGCACATTTGAAGAAATATTTCTCTGTTTCTTTTTGGATATAAAAAGCTTTTATCTGATACATGTTGACGGATCGTGTTCTTTTGATATTGAATGCTTGTGATATTGATATTAAATAAAAGGCATTAATATGGAACTCAGGAGTACCTACTGGGACATCTTACTGTACCTCTCCTGTCATTTGAAGTTTCTCATTCAATTTTTGGTATGACTGCATAGCAAAATCAAAACATGACTGCAGAATGTATTAACCACCTAAGTCATTTTAATCAAATTAGGATTAGTAAATTAGGACAGATCAGGACCAGCTTTGTTGCTTATTGCCAGTCAGAGTAGACACTCTTGGGGTTGTCTAGTTGAGCTTCTGATTGTTAACACTTGCTAAATTTGTGTTTCCAAATCTTTACTACTGCTACTTACTACTGCTACTATGTTTATGCAAAACTCTGTGGTTATGCCACCAAATACTATTATCATCCTATTGTTCTGTTGTTTTGGTGGATAACTGCCAAAATCTTGATGTTTTCTCATAGGTTATTGATGATATCGTCTTGATGATGTGATTGTCCGTGTTACAAATGTAGAAACATGTAAGGTACTTGTGTGCGTGCTAACACCATGTCTTGGGGTGACTTTATGGTGCGTATCCCATGTTGCCTGCTCTGTGCCCAGACCTGAACCCTGTACCTTTAAGAGAGAGAAGGGAGGAAGGTGGTGGAATTCCTTCCGCGCTGTATTCAAAACAGAGATAACTGATGCTGCTGCAGAGTGTTGGAAAGCACCTTCCTGCTTTCCAGCCAGCTTTTGGCTCTGTTTCTCTGGAGAGAGACAGAGAGTTAATTTTTCTTTTTCCTGGGACTTCAGCTTTCTTCTCTTATGGAACTGTTCAGGACATCAGAACTCACTGGGAGAACTTTCCACCGAGGCCCGAAGAGAGCCTATGCCAACCCAGCTCCAAAGAGGAGAAAGAGAGACCACACCCAAAGAAAGGACTCTAAATCTTCCCAAGTTTCTCTCCACAGTGAGAGGTTTTATTATTTAGCATTATTCTTTTCCCCTGTGTTTGTTAAATAAATAGTTGTTTTCCTTCACTTTCCTCCAAGGAATTTCTTCCCAAACCTGTTGGGGAAGGAGTGGCTGTAACCTACCTTCTATCAGAGGACGTTCATTCCAGACGTTCCTCTGAATTTGTCTCAAACCGGGACAAATCATTAGTGGCGCCCAATGTGAGGCTCAGAGGAGAGTAAAAAGACCTGTACTAATTACATTTTGGTTTAGTTTTAATTACATTGTATTGGGGTAAGGTAGTTGCCATGTTGTTTGAGTTCATATTGTCTCTCTGGTTTGAGGTACTGCTGTCTTTCTGGTCCCTAGACCTGTTTGCTTACCCACAGGTTGCTCCGGTTTTGTCCCTGGTTCGTAACTTTTACAGAGCAGGGGCACGAATCCAGGTTTCTATTTTGCTGTGCTTGGTGATAATGATTTATAAGAAGTTAACAGAGGTACTGGCAGTGGTTCAAAATGTGTATCATTGGTAGTTTCTCCGTCCTAATCCCAGTCCTAATTTCAGTAGCCTGTTTTGGGGGTTTGTTAGTAATTGCACCCAGTTTGTTAGAGGAGGAGGGGACGGGGTTTCCCAGCCTTTCATCTCTTCCCCTTTAAATTTGATACATTCTCTTTTGAGAATGTTCAGTTTCCCCTGGGTGTTAAAGAGACCACCTTCCTGGTATTTTATCTGGTAAGCCTCCTCTATATGGTTTGCAGCTTATCTAGAATGAGAGCTCAGATTTCCAGGGTGACTGATGAGACACCTGACCCAAGCATGGAAAATCCTGAGTGGTGTGGGGAATGGGAGGATATGGGCCAAACCCTGAAGGAATTCTGTGACCCAATAACTTGTCTCAAACCGGGACACACCAAAAGCACAAACTGTGGTTCATAGCTTTTGCACCTCAGCCTGTTCCTTGGGCAGGAGTTGTACCTAGGCAGTGTTGTGTCAATGCCTGTCTAGCCAAGATAAGAGCTTTATCACGCTGTGCGGATGAGGACCTTGTGGTTGGCAGTTCTAATTAAGTTTCGTATGTCAACATGGCCCTGCATAGTGCTAGTTATATTATTTGGTCTTTATTCCTGCCAGATTGAGTATTTCTTCATTGCATACTTTGACTTATTTCATATATATTGCATTTTGCTTGAGGTTGACATTAGGTTTTGGCCACAGCCTCTGGCTCCAGTACACAAGGAAATAAATACTGATCTTTCCCATGCCGAAATAAGTGGATTGCCAATTGAACTATGCTGCATTAGCTAAGTTTAACGCCAGAACAAGAGGAGGATGAGACAAAGAGTCTGTCAGTGGTTACACAAACATTTCCTTAATGCCATCACCTTTACATCTCCCTGAGATAGCATGCATTAGTAAACTCTATTCTGTGGATACAGTGCAATTTTTTACACATACATTTTTTAGTTTGAATACAAAGAATGGGAATTTATGGTTTTATTTCTGAAAATTTCATTCTTCAAGGTGATAATATGGCATTATATTTTCAAGGAAGACTGCCCTTTTTAGGTAAGACAGTTGAGTGGTCATGTGACTTTTATCCCTGTAGCTTCAAAAATAAAATATTTTTGTGAGGAGAAAACATAAAAGGCTAGGGTTAAATTCCAGTTTTCCTGTAAGAATCTTGGTAGACAAAAAATGGAAGTAATTTCTTTCTTCTAAATGCATTAATCTGGGTTGATAAAAAAATATATCTTTAAGCATTAAATTTGATTACATCATTGGCTTTTTTTTTAATATATTATACATGAATTGCTATATAACAACAGTAGGATCTCAGTCCAGTTTTTGTTTGGCTTAAACTGCTCATGAAACTAGTGTTAGTTTTCACAAATCCGCCAATTGTCCTACACAGGCGTGTGTTTAGGTCCCTGAGTGTGCATAGAGTTTGACATTCAGAAAATGTATAAAATTCAGTCTTCAAATATTAATCACTGTTTAAACCTGGCTTCAAATAATTTTTCTTAGTCATTTTCCTAATGTGCTATCACGGAAAAGTTTGAGAATGCAACCTGGTAAAATGGCTTTCAATGCTCATGAATCAATGAAAGAAGTATGGTCTTTCTCTCTTTTTTGCTTAATGGCTTGTATCTTTTATCTTGTCACACAGTTCAATGGCATAGAATTACAATAAATTAGTTTTGCAATTATCAAACTCTTCAACTTCTCTCTGGCATTTAACGAACCTCAGAATCTGTTTATTGCTTCATATACTTTGCCATCATGAATATTAGCCTTTAATTAACTGGAACTCTAATCTTAATCTTTCTCACTATATTGCAATGAAACATTTTTATTAGCTTGAAGAAGATAGTATTTGTTACTATTTTTCCAATAAATGGAATACTTTCAGAATGACCTTTTTATCAGTAATTATAACAATGTAAAATGTAAGAAGGCAAAACTCATTATACCAAAGAAAAGCACTGTCTGATTACTTTTTGTGTATTTCACTTAGCAACA
Organism: Rhagologus leucostigma; assembly: GCA_013397725.1. NCBI lineage: Eukaryota > Metazoa > Chordata > Aves > Passeriformes > Rhagologus > Rhagologus leucostigma. The sequence goes on along the minus strand of VZTD01001040.1, from coordinate 218,350 downwards.
TAAAATCACGGAGAAGTCTCAGCTGAGAGAGACCTATGGAGATCATGTAGTCCAGGCTTAGATCAGGAATTGCAAAAAAGTGAAAGAGGAAATCATACACATAAACTTTTCCTCAGGCAGACTGTGCACAGCTAGAATGACCCAAAGCCGTGTCTGCATTAGAGAATAGTGCTCCGTGGTGGTCTCCCTACCACCCATGAAGACTGGAAGGAAAAGGAACTGTTTGCAAAAGGTAAGCAGTATTGGCTCAGCGCAGCCTCACTTGCAAAGGTATCATAACCTAGGTTTGTCAGATACGGATGAAACAAGTTGTCTTCATGAAATAAAGGAAAGCGAAAGTACTCTTCAATCATGCAACATTACTGTATCTTCAATGCAGGGACAGTTCCACTGTCTTCCTGACTGCTGAATTTCTTTGTTCTAGACAGATGTTAGGCTCATTGCTGTCTTGATCATTTCATTGCTTTGAAGTCAGTTACTCTTCCAGGTATTTAAAGGTCTCTGTACCTATTGCAGACCAATCGGACAAGAAAAGCATCTTTAAGACAAGGGGGAAAACAACAGCTCTCTCTGTTGAGACTATTTTCAAGTATTCAGTACGCTGCTACTTCTCCAGCTATACACAATACTTTGGTAGTTATACAATACAAGATGTGTTAGGAGGGTAAAAAAGTCCTTGTTGAAGTGGAGACAATAATGGCATGCAATATTGAAATGAGAGATATGATAATAGATGAAATTTATTAATGGAACTTCTTAATATTTGGTTTCAGGAATAACCTTATTTAATATTTTCATTGAAAAAATCAGGATTGTATAATGAAGTTTATAGTTGACGTAATGTTTGGAGTTGTTATTAAAATAGATGAAGATCATGGTGTGACACAGATGGAAGTAGAAGCCTTTGAGAACTGGTGTAATAGAAATGGAATTAAATATTATACTACTACAAAGTACAACATAATGTACTTAAAACTATGACAAGAAAATTTATTATTAACATTGAGCTCATCATGTGGAAAAGATAGTTGCTGTGGCAGTTAATCAATGGATAACTATGAGATGCCAGTGTGATGTCGCCCTGAGAGACTAAATGTAAGGCTGAGAGATTTACCAAACAGACTGTATCCCATGAAAAATAATACTCATTGTATTTATGATTACTGATAATAAGGATTTAGTCAACCTGAATGGATTTTTTTTTCATCAACTTTTCCAGTCACAACTTGAATGTACAGAAACTTTTAGTATTTCCAATTCTGACTTTTGGCAAGGAGTTCCATAAATCCACTATTTACTGCATGAATCCATAAGTACTTTTGTTTGTTCCACACTTCTTACTAACTAGATTTTTTTTGTGTCCTGTGCTTTTACTGAAGATGATAGTGGAAAATCTGTCCCTATCACCTTTTCCATAATGTCATGATTTTACAGTTCTTTATTTTATTCCTTTATAGTAATCATTTTCCCACTTTATTCTGTTCTTGTGAAAGCCTTTCCATACCCTCAGTCATTATCCTTTTCTGAACCTTTGTAATTCTACCACACCTTTTTTTTGAGATGGCAGATCAGAGTAGGTATACTACTTAAGATGGAGCTTCTAAGCCTTCATATAAAGACAATGCACAACAGAATGTGTTTGATACTAAGATAATTTTAGTCCTTCCAGCATCTTTGTTCCTGGATAAAGAATAGGAAGAAATTTAATTAACATAAACATATTTTCTAGAAAATTTGTAAAGTGCGGTAGGAAAAGGCTCATAGCAAATTTACTAACATGAGTTGGGAAGAAGAGAATGTTTGGTATCAGAGAAGATGTAATTTGGGATTGCATTAGCTTCCTCTAATTATGATAATCTACTAGAAATAATTCAGATTCTATGTCCTGTAATCAAGAAAACATATTCTTTATCAATAATTTAAGTTAAAGTCTAGCAGTGACCTCTAATATTGTACAGAAAATAATGTTTTAAAGGATGTGTGAAAGACCTGTTTGTGAAAAATACATAAAAGAACAGAGGTGCTTTTCCAGTGGCCTCAAAGTTCAGTGACTCTGAGACTTGCCTCAAATGGAAAAAAAAAAACAAAACCAACCCATAAAAAAACAAGTGAAAGTACTTATACTGGTGGCATAGAAGAAATTGTTCCTCTGCAGAACATCAAGTGGAGGTTTATTTATGTTGGTTAGAAATGCTTTTCTTGGACTATTACTCTCAACTGCTGCAGATATGTTTACTAAGCAAAGTTATAGCTGTGCATATCAAATCTCTTTTCACTGGACATGGTCTATCAGGGACAGAAATAGGCAACAATAGGTCAGAGTTTAGTAGGCCTATTTGAAGGAATTTGTAGGAAAGTACAGTGTAGGCATGTCACTAGTGGACCTCTCTACCTTGGCCAGTGGAAAATTATGTGAAAACACTTTGGGGGAAAAAAGTGCCAAGTCAAATTTAGATCTGTAGTTAGCAAAGTTAAATTACAGAATAGCCCAAATAGAAGCAGAGGATGTTATAAGTTTACAATCTGTTCACTGGAAAGCTGAATGTCTGTACTGCTAGAAACTAATATAAGGGTCACTGAAGACAAATAGAACAATTCAAAATACTGGGTATGGTTTATGATCATTGAAGCTCTCACCTTTTTTTGAAAATGACACATTCTAGCAAATCATAAAAGCATTTTTGACAAAAGAAACATGCAGAGACTTGTAGGAAGTTCTTATCCCAGATGCACAGCTAGAGAGTTTCTCAGTGAAGAATCAGTTGTCAAGGACATTTGAGATTAGTTTAGCTCTCTTAGACTCTTTTAGCATTTGAGATTAGTTTTGTTAATTAGCTTAAACAATAGATTTCTTATAAGTACTTGAAATTCTATTATCGTAGTGCCAATTGTTAGTTGCTGTTACTACTATGTTTGTCTGAGAAAAAGGTTCCAGCATGAGCATTTTGGAATTGGACTGTCATTCAGACTATGCCATGTGCTAAACCAGCTCAGATAAGGAACTAAGTGAAGCTAGATCAAATATCCTCACAGGCAGATGAGAGAGGTCTGAGCAAAAGACCTTCGTTCTTTCCAGTGCTTCAGCCATCAGTACTGAAGGACTAGAAGTCATATGAAAGCCAAATCCATAGCATTTAGGGAAGGGATATGCTAAAAGAGATTACATAATCTCATTACCTAATGACTAGGGAAAAACAGTAGAAGGTGCAAACAGTAGTATTAGTTGGAAATCAAGTCAAATTACTTCTAGAAAGAAACAGAAAAAGGAGAAATACTTAATTTTCCAACAACAACTACTATGTAACATCAGTATCTTCTTGGTGTTTTATTTTTGCTTAAAAATCATATGATAATGGAGAGATCTACTTTGAAATATAACCAGTTTTTATGGAACAATCTGAAAGTGGCAAAAAAAAAAGCAATTAACAAAACCTGTAGGTGATTACCAAAGGTACTTTCAAAGAAGTGAAGTGTAACGTGTAAAGAAGAAAGCAAACTATAATTTGGGAGATCAGTATTATTCTTCTTTTATATCTTTTTTAAACCAGGCTTTAGGCTTTTTCTAAAAATATATTACCACTAAACTGTGGGGTTTTCTGTTTTGTTTGGCTTTTTTCTTTTTAAGGTAAGAGGGCCCCCACCTGCAGGATCAGTAAAACAAAGACCAGCAAAACACACAGCTTTTCGCAAGTTTTATGACAGAGGAGACTTTCCAATTGCCGTTGAGCATGGTCATGTAGGAAACAAAATTGCCTGGAAGGTAAGTCCTGGCACAGCTGTGACAACCAGCTGAGCTTATTGAAGTGACATCTCTCATTGTCAAACAAAGTTAGCTTGCAAGTAAATACACTGAAATAATTTCTTAGCAAATGGAAGATGGTGGGAAAGTCATTAGAGAAAGGCCCCTGAGTCAGCTGTCTGCCTTGGCTAACAATTAAATTATACGCTGCAAAAAGGAAGATGACAGAGTTGCTTTGCCTTAGAGAATTGTCTCCTGCCCAATTCATCTCTATTTTTATGAGGACTTGGCAATGCAGCCTGTTTCAGGCAGTCCATCAAATGATGGAAGTGGCTGGATACAGTGAGCAGCAGCCATTTATCTCCCCCAAATTTCACCTTCCTGCAGGACACTTCCAAATAGAAGCTTTAATTACCTAAATGGATAGGTCAAGATTGCCTGCTCCCTGAAAATGCAGAGCAGAATACAAACGAAGGCGGATTCTCATTCCACGGCTGTACTCTCAGACTCCAGCATATGTCAGACAGCGTAATCGCTGTCATACGTGCCTCTGTTGCAGGCTGACCTCCACTGCTGAAACCATTACAGCTCCGACATTTCTCTGACAAAAGGTTAATTGGCTTCAAAATAAATGTATCGCCTAATGACTCCATTCCAATGCAGCTGTGTTTCTCTCTAAAATGCTTGGTGATGTTATTTGTAAAACTTGCCAATCTTCTAAGTAACTGCTGCAGACTTTTAATTTAATTTAAAAAATGAATGCTGATCTTTAACCTGCTCCTACTATTTAATTATTTTGGTTATCATGAATTACTTTATTTTTTGTCTTATTTATTGGACTAGAATAAGATTTTGCTGGAGCAATGATAGTTACAGAAAATGAACACCATATGCATGAAAAAAATGTGTCGTAATTGTAGAATGTTTTAAATTGTTCGTGTCAAAAACATGTTACCAAATTTAAATGTAAAACTATGTTAAGTCAACACTAAAAGGAGGGATTTTGCAATCTTATAACTGATTCTGCTCGTAATGAAGCCGACGGGATTAGCTCTGTAGTGTGGTAAGTAGTACAGTATTTGATAGTAACTAAATTTTTGAGGTAACTCTTTTGCTTATTGAAATAAAGAATAAAGATTTGTGCTACTATTTTGTTGCCTATAACAGTTTTGAATCAGCACAAGGAACAATTAATAGTTCTTGCAGCAAAGGGAATCTCTATCCCAAAAGATTTTGCCCATAATCAAGATGAGATTCCAGTGCAATTGGGCTTTAGGCAACACTAGAAATTCCCTTGCTGGACTAAAACTCACAGGCTTACAACTGAAGCCTGCACTCTGATCTTTCATCACCAGGTAAAACCCAAAGGTGATTTTCAAGCAACTGCAAAAAGATCTGTAGTTTAGTTTTTATCTTGAGGCTTTGTAATTTCTAATTTCTCCAAATCAAACTGAGAGGTACAGAAATACTACTGGACTGGCATTCCACTAGATGATGCTAGTGACTGCTTAGTTGACTTAGGACATGAGGAAATGAAATGAAGCTGCATAAGATGTTCAGAAAGGACCTTAGCAAAAGGTTTTTCATGGAGAGAGTGTTTGGTCGCCGGAACAGATTCCCCATCAAAGTGGTCAGAGCACCAAGCTTGTTAGTTTCTGGATGATGCTCTTAGTTATATGATTTAGATTTAGGTAGTCCTGTGAGGAGAAAGGAGTTGTATTTGATGATCCTTGTGGGTCACTTCCAACTTGCTGACTTATCTACAAGCCTTCCAACCACAGATTCATACTAAATTGATTGATTCCTGTATCCGACAGCTTTAATTATTTGAAAACATACTACCGTGAACAATCACAACAGCAGGGTCTCTAGCCAAAGATCCAGCATATATTTTTCTTAATACAATTTGCAGTCTTACAGACCTAATGTCCACCTACTGCAGTAAAACACTGGCTTTTAGCTAGTGCAGTGTAGGACTGAGATGTTATGCAAGAGGTTTTTTTGCTATTCTGCTAATCCTGTCTTTTGAAAAAAAAATCAGAACTTCAGCATGAATGCAGATAAGCAGCACAATAATGGACTAATCCATTCCTATATTAGTGCATGTTCAGGTCCAACCTTATTTCCCTTGTTCTATGCCACTCGATTTAGTCGCAAATCAATCCCGACTGAGTTCTGTGGCAGACACTCAAGGAAACAATACTGAGGTAGTAGAGTTACTTGAGGCTATTGTTTAGTTTGACATGCAACTGTCATTGATTATTGTGCAGTTTAAGTAGATGAAGCAGGCAAATTGGCGTTTTCCAGTTCAAACTTTACATTAGATACCTTCTGAAGTCTTAGAGGCTGCCCAGAGCTGCAAAAGGGTGAGAATGTTGTTCATCATTGGCTAATATTTAAAGGTACAGATAAACTAAGGTCTGTATTTTTAACTTGTTTTAAGGACATAGTTGCACTACCCGAAAGACGTCTAATGGCTAATTTTCATCAGTTCATCATATTTAATTGTATATCTGATTAAAGAACTTAATTTTTTAGTAACTCAATACTGCTTAAATTCATGACAATTGAAAAAATATTTTACTAATGAAATGTGTCTAGGCAAGTAAAAGCCTGGCTGAACTGTACTTATTTGCACGAATCATGATTGAGTGGAAGGATAGAAAGAAGAAATAAATGGTAACAGTCACATTTTAATCCTGCTATAATTGCAGAATATCAGTGTTTTATTTTGAGAGAGGTTTTTTCTCTGTTTAGTTATAATGTATGTCATAGTTCATTTCACTTTTGTTAATTTGTCTATCAAGTGCATGAGAGAAAATGCAGGAGGGTCTCAGAAACCTGCTTTTTTACTGACAAAGGAAAATACTACAGGATTTTCTTCTTTCCTGCAAAATACACAGCTGTATTTTATTTGCTTCTTTGTTTTTATAATTACTGAAACAAAACCGTAATTGTCAGACATGAATTTTTTTTTAAAACATTTTGAACAGTTTTTCACTATATTGTAATTCTGTGGACAGAACACAGTCATTTTCAGCCAGAACAGGAGAATCTGAAATGCTTTAATATACATGAATTGTATTTGGTTAATATGTACCAAAAAAATACACACAAATGACCCTTGATATTGTGACAGTTCTGCATATCTATAATTTTAAGCCCATGATTAATTACCTGTAAGGGCTGGCTATGCGTAACTGGGGTTGTAGACCTAGATAAAATATAAATTTAAACTTCAGGAATTGTGTAGAACTATTTCTGAGTAACTGCACGTGTTAAATATTTAATTATGAAATAATAGTGCTTTGCTGTTTTTATATAGCTTAATGGTTTCCAAAATGCACTAAATTTAGAAAGAGGCATTTGTGCTCCAAATTAATCCTAAGCATAAGCAAGATTAAACTGTGCAGATAAACCATAGTGTTTATCTTGGTGTCTTTTCTTAAAAAACGGGACCAAAGCAAATTAGATCTCACTAGAGGACCATTATAGAAAGATGTATGTTCTTGGTGAATTCTCAGACTAAGTCTGTAAGTGTAGATAGGCATCTCTTCGAATACTTCTGTAATGCTGTCACTCTGATTAGTAAGTTTTACTGTTGTTGCATGTTCAAATAAACCTGCTTCAACCTAATGGAAGAAAAAATGTGAAAAGATAATATACATTTGCAACATTAATTATATACAAGAACAGGAAATTGAACCTGGTTTTAAAGTATACCATCCAGAGGAGAAAAAAGGATCAAAAAAACTCTGGTAATGCCAAAGCAAAATAATGTGGTTCTAGAGGATATAATTGCATTTATTTCTAAAAGAAGAAGACGTGGTTGTCATGGGGTTCCTGATATTTGTTTTCAAATCTGGAGAAAAGTTGTCCTTTTGTCAGTTTCCAAAACTGAATATAGAGAATGACTTGTTAATTATCTCTGTGAAAACAAGACAACTTGCTACACAAATTTCTGGCTTTGATTGCAATTAAACTAAGAAAAAAATTTCGAAATGAATTCCAGACTTTTCATCCCCATTTAGTGGATGTGTTAGAAGTCAGTGAATCTTTGCTAAATGGCATACACTCAGTATAAGATTTTAATATCTAATTTGAAGCCTTTGTTTTTATCCTTCCTCAGTAATCATAAATAGAACTGTATATATATCAGTGCCTTAAAATTTCTGCAAATATTTAATGCTTATGTTTCTTTTAGAAAGTAGTTTTTAAGATCTGGAAATAAACAGCTTCTTTGGTTGAGTTATTGAACAAATGTTCAAGGGTCTCTCCAAATATGAAGCATTTGATTTTTTCGACAAAGAGAGGATGAATAATAATGATATGGTTTGAAAAAGTATTTCTAAAGTGTATTAAACATAAAACTTGGGAACATAAATTGTTGTTAATTTAGAATTAGATAACATTAGAAAGTGATCCTTATATCAAAAGAATGTACTAAAATACTTAATAAGTATTTTAACTACTTTTGTGGGATCCCACAGTTCTTTTTCAGCTTATGTATATTGCAATTTTATTTCAAAATGTATTAATACATTCTTTTGCACAATCTCATACCAAGCTATGAATAATAAAAGCTCATAGTTCAGGTCTGAAAAGGACTTCCATTTTTAAATATATGATACTGAATTTAAAAAGGTCAGAATGCAATTAAACCTTTGACTAAAAAAGTTGATAAAACCAAGAAAGTATTTCTGAATTATAAAGAAATACTTTATAATTTTGAAATGCAGTCTCTCTGTATCAAACAGAAAGTCATCAGAATGTTTGAAAAATTATTTTTTAGGAAGTGGAGTTAATTATGCAAGTCATTATGCAGGGGTGAAAAAAGCTTCTATTCTTCAAAAGAATTGTAGCAATTTCAGAGAAATGAAAACCAAATTCAGAAACTCAAACTTTTTAAGCAAAATGTCAACATGAACATGATTTCCATCTTTTGGGGTTTATGAGTTTTTTTCCCAGAGTATCTATGTTCACTAAGGATATGGCTTTCACCATTTTAGCTTCTCTTCATCTACTCTTTCCTACACAGTCAATTTTTTTTTTCAGAAGCTAGTGTAACCTATGGTAGCAAAATTATTTCTTTATGATAGAAACTAAATGCAAAGGTGAAAGAAAGGGATCTGCCTTCAACATCGTGCATTTGGAATGTGCATACACTTTCTCCTTACACCTACTACTGAAGGCTGTTTTTAGTAGTAGGGACTACAAATAATTTGAACTTTCCATAGAACTACAATTTTTATTAGTATGTTGTATACTAGTTTACATAGAATTCTGAACTGCTATGATTAAGCTGGTACCTAAGTTCAAATCCCCAAATAAATTGAAAGTAATTGGATGGAGCTCATTTACCCTACCGAATGACCCCATTATGATACTGTCATCTTGCAATTTGTGCAATTCAAGATGTAATTCAAGAAGTTGAGAAGTTTTAAGCTTATTGCCATCTAAGAGGGAAGTTCAACTTTGCTTCACCTCTTCTACTCTCTATTTCTAAAGCATACTTGACACTGGCACTGACGTTTATCAGAGCCCTCTGTGAGTAATTTTATCTCACTTACTCAGGAAAAGAAGGTGGGTGTGTTTTTTCTTGATAAGCAACATGTTCATAGTCCTGGAAACTTGGATTACATGACAATCCATGAGTGCTAGTGCTGTGTGTTGGTGAACAAGGGAGAAACAGTAGTGAAGTACAGTGAAAAATGTGACAGAGTTGAGGGATTTCGAAACTTTTTCTTTCAGCAGTGATGAACTGCTCGATTAGTTTAGCTGTTCATGGAATTGCAGCCTCAGATATCTGAAAGCAAAGAGAACCAACTGCTGTGAAAAATAATACTTCTAAAAAATTTGTTTTCAGATAGAGACATGTTTTTTCTGCTTCCATTTTTTGTTAAACTGTATTTAGTATCTTCTTAGTAAAAGATGTTGAGAGGACACTGTAAAAAAACCAGTGAGTCCCCTACAAGTGTTGTCATGCAGAATGAAAGCTTTTTGCAAGATTATGTATAAAGAGGAAAGATCATGTATCATGTGTAGACACAGTCGGTACAGCATGGAGTGGTGTTAGTTTATATTTTATTTAATGTCTTTGTTAGTGTTTTAAGGAATAGTTCAGTTTTCTGCTGTGCTTGACCTCTGTTTATCTTTCCCAGAGGGCTCCTTTTTAAAAATCATTCCAGTGATCCTTTATAAGCCTGTCTCCAACACAAGTGTGTGAGTATAACAGAAAATTGTGGTGTGGATTCAAAAAAAGACAACTGACAGCAAGAATTTATTAAGCCAGAAATAATACATAATAATTTAGAGAAACTAGAAGTATGAATTGAGGTGAAGAAGTAAAGTCTCGAAGAAGCAAATTTTAAATGCTGCCTGTGGGAAAAATACCCCACAATTGTATTAACAGATATAGTGTAAAGGAATAGTTTGGAAAATATTTTTTTTTTATTTTAAAGGAAAATAAAACCGTGAGTTTTCTATGAAGACAGCAATACAGCAAACTGTGTGACATGGTAGCCAAAAAGAAGTATTCAGCTTTAAACTAAAAATAGCAATAGCTCAGTTGCATCGTCTTAAGTTGGAAGTTATTAATAATCTGTATACTATGGCTTTCTGAAGCAAGCACAAGCAAATACTGTGCATAAACAGTTGTGTTTAGACAAATGTCATTCATCATTCTTTATGACTGTGATATTAGTACCCAACTAATCACTATCAAAAGTGTTGTCTTGGCTGATGTGCATGTGACTTTTTCTTAGAGATTGTTAAAAATTGCCATCACAAGACTGTTCTAGTTTTGGTTTTTTAAATGCAGAATACTAAGAAATAGGCACATCTTAGTGACTATGACCTGGTTTTCATTTAATGAAAGCTCCTTTATATTTCTTGAGCAGTGTTATGTAGTACCAAGCATATGCCCACTCTACGACCCTAGGTCATACAAAGAGAGAATAAATGCAATATATTTTCTAGCAAATAAAACAACAAAATTTCCATTGACTGCAATAGAATGGGATCCTTATTGCAAGATGTAAATATTATTCATTATCCTGTCCCTTTTTCTCTCTATGACATTACAGATTTTCCTGTGATCTATTAAGTTTTTAGTTGATAATGCTCACAGGAATCCATTTTTGATCAACTATCATAGAATCATGGAATTATACAATTCTCAATGATCATCTGGTCCAACCTTTCTTAGCAAAAGGTTGTCTAGCCAAGATGGCCTAGGAGCCTGTCCATCCATCAATTATAAAGGCTAAGACAATTGGGATTTTTCAGCCTGGAAAAGAGGACGTTTCAGGATAACCTAATTGTAGCCTTTCAGTACCTGAAGGGAGCCTACAAGAGAGATGGAGAGAGATTTTACAAGGGCATCTAGTGACAGGACAAGGGGGAATGACTTTAAACTGATAGAGAGTAAGTGTAGATTAGATATTGGGAAGAAATTCTTTACTGTGGGGCTGGTGAGGCACTGCAACAGGTTGTCCAGAGATTTTGTGGTTGCCCTGTCCCTGGAAGTGTTCAAGGCCAGACTGAGCAACCTACGGTGTGATCTGGTGGAAGGTATCCCTGCCCACAGTGAAGGCGTTGGAACCAGGTGATCTTTAAGGTCCCTTCCAACACAGACTATTCTACGATTCTATGATGATGTCCCAAGTTATGAAAGTTCTAGAACTTATCATCATCCTTTTTAACAACTGCCAATTCAAATCTCTGTCTTAAGTCTAAGAAAGTGTTAGATTTGATCTAATTACATTTATATTTAACAATGTGTTAATTTTATATTTATATGCAATAGGTTTGTGGTTGGATTTTTTCAAAAGTCACTATTTATATTGACTCTAGCATTTTATGTGACGTGGCTAAGTTTAATCATCTTTCAGTTTAATCATTTACTGACTAAAATAGGATACCAAAATAGGGTACCAAGCTGATGTCCTTCAATTAAGGCAACATTTTATAAGTTGTTCAGTAACTCTGGGTACTTCCAGTTTCTATTCCATGGGACATATAGTCACACAAAGTATTGGAACAATAAATTTCTCAAGCTTGAAATTTCTGTGTTGATTTGATCCCACGACCAATAACACTGATTCCAAATAAATTTATCATATTCAAATCTTACTTTTCAAAAGCACAATGCTAGATTGAATTTTCTGTTGAAAAAATTTCTCAATAATAGTTAGGTCTTAGAAGAAATGTGAGATGTTAGAGATTTAAAAAGAATCTTATCAAAATGCTACTGCAAAACCCTGTAGCAAAACACTATGTTTTTATGAAATCCTATAGAAATCATTGTGACTATTTCAGTACTTACCAACATTATCGTTGGTTGATTTTACTTTGTACATTTAAACTAGTGTTTGTGGTGAAACACCGAGTTATGTCACATTATGAATTAGAGGTTACTCAGTACAATCCTTCCTTTTTATCACTTGTGGCTCACAAGTAATGTGATTGTAAAATGTAATTCTTTCTAGAATTAGATTTTTCACAGTCCTCTAGTCCTTTCCATTTCTTTCATATTTATAATTTATTAATTTAGCAAAATGTCTCTTTTATCTGTGCTCAGAAAATGTACCATGTTTTTTGAAAGTATGACGTATCTGTTTACTTAACAGCTGAATAATATGTTTTTCTTAAGAAGTAAGGGTTTTCCTGCAAATGTATGAGATCTCCTTTCTTTTAACAACATCAGTGCTGAATCTGGGGACTAGTGTTGAGATGGAGTCTAAAAAAGCCTTGCAAAGAATAGTGACAGTTTACCTGATTCCTATAGCACACAGCAGACATACTTCTTTCATTGATTCCTCTGTGGCTAATTAATAGTTGCAACTTAACCCAGGATTCTAGAAAACAGTAATGTTGTGGCAGTTAATTTACTGTTCCTTTTCCCCTGAATACACAATTAAAGCCATTCCTTTATTTGATGTAATTTGCCATCTCTTGAAAGTGTATGGAATGAAAACTCAGCCATGTATCAGAAATAACTTTAATTTAAATTTGCTAAATGACCTCTGAAAGCTAGATGAAAGATTTTCTGCTGAATGGGCTGGTGCTCCCTGCCTGTATAATTTATGTGAGAAATTAGTGTGAATGGTTCACTTTTATGGAGCAGTGCTGCTTGTAGTAAGCCTGCAGAAACAATTTTCCCCCAAGCCTCCATCTGTTCTTCAAACCAGGGCATATGCCATCTCATCGAGCTTGAAAGTCAGCTGATTTATAGCTCCTGAAAAGTGCTTAGATTGAAAAGAAAGGTCGACTGCTGCTATGTGACAATGATTTGCTAGGCACTTGGATAAAGACAATTCACATTACTATGGACTCCAGAGGACACAAGTGGTGGTGTAAACTTTGGAAACTGGTAAATTGACATGTAGGACAAAAACAAATTGCTCCTCCTCCTTCAGGTAAGCAGATACCTTTCTTCTTAAAGATAGAAGCATTTTAGAAACAAAGTAGGTAATATAGCCAAGACTTCTTGTTATACTTGTTATATTCAGGAAGAGTAAGCTTTCCCTGGCTAGAAGGGTTGCCATCTAGAAGTGCCAAGACTTGTTCCACTTTAATCTTTAAGCTACAAGCAGAAACATCTGTCTTTAAAAGTGCATCTTGTTGTTTTGTCAGAAAGTTTTGTTCAGTGCCACAAACATAGCACTGATGAATTTTCTCTATCTACCCTGAAGGTGATTTCTGAGCCCTATACAATTAATGGATGACTTGTTCTCTGGCCATTAGTTATCAGCCTTCCTCCTTTTACCCAAATATTGCAGAGTTCTCTGGCAAGTGACAAAACAAATGGAATTGACAGCATAAAAATCAATGTGTGTTTGATGTTTTCATTTCTAGTAGTCATATACTGTGACCATTCTGCTTTGAGGCTCAGATACTGAATAATTTCTTCAACTACTTTTTCTTATCAATTCTGATTTTTTAAATATCATTTCAAGTGAAAAAATGGCATAGAGGTAAGTGTATTTTTTATTTAAGAAAGAAATGTAGAAATTATACAGTCTTTCAATATGAAAATTTGGGGTAGATTTTGCCTTGAAAAACACAAAGGTGTAGCATAAAAAGTTCATTTGAATAGCAGGAAGAATCATCCTCTGCAATTATGAACTTCTTGCTTGTTGAGGTATCTGTAGCATCTTTTAGAAAAAAAAATGGCTCTGTAGCTTTCCGCAATCACCTGATTTTATGTAGCCATGATTATCCTGACCTAGCTCATACAGACAAATATACTTTCTGAACCTCATAAAATTCAGTGAAGAAAAGCAGAGTAGTGCAGATTAACTGGATCATCATTATCAATTATTTCTTTTGTATGAATATAAGTCAGTACCCAACATAGGTGTGGGTATTCATATATTGTGTATGCTGTTGACTGACTAAAGATGATGAAAATGTTGAGCTAAGAAACTACGACAATTAAATACAAATTGTAAATACCTTGTTTTGCTGTAAGAGTGTTGAAGAGATATGTTAAACAGTTATAATACAGCTTATAAAATAGTAAGATGTGTAAAGGAGGATGTGAGGCATTTAAGAAAACGTCATACTGTACGTCTATAAAATTAATAGAGCAAAGTTCATTATCACTGGAAACATATATTTTAAAACCATATTCAATGAATGTCTCTACTTTGGAAGTGTATTTTTTGTGGATGTCTGTTCTCATCAGGTTTGTGACGAACACTATATATTTTGTTAATTTTTCATTGTTTCATTTTTGTTGTCCACTATATATTATGCATGTGCATGAGGCAAATTTATCTTCCTCAGTTCCATTTCATTTCCTATACTACTTTCAAAGCATAAATTAATTCATCATCATTTCAGTATCATTTTCTCATCACTAGCCTCGATGAATACTTCACATCAAATTCATGTTCACATCTACTATGCTACTGAGTTCTGATCTGGCCTAAGCACTGCTGTCATTCCTCACATTGTTATTCTGCAAAATAATAGTATCTCTTTGCTAATAATACCTCTTTTATTGTCATTTTGCTTTCTTTCATCTTGCTTTTTTCATCTGTGTCTACCCTTGCTTAATTGTGAAGGGTTTGTCTTCATGGGATTATTCATGAGGATAACTCAGCAGGATCTGGTTTAAGTAAAAGAATGCCTTTTTTCATATTTTCTTATGAAGTAAGTGTGTCATTGGACAGAAATCATTTGGATTAAGATTCATGAAAACTTCCTAAAACAGCAAGACCTAAATTTTACACTTTTTTTTTCTTTCCCTAAATTCCCTCATCCTTTGAAAGTTGTTGACAACTTTGTTTGATGAAATATAAATTTGGCATGAAAGAGATCTGTTCCTGCAAATATTTAAGCATGTACTTAATGCCTTGTGATTAAACTCACAGAAGCAAAACTTTTGCTTGCACTATGTAGCAGTGATGTGAGATGAACCTACCTCTACAATGAGAAAAAGATATTTCCATTTGTTTGTTTTCAATCATACTGATGTAACGTCCTTAAGAAGTGCTAGTTTCAAGCTAATATTATTGCATCTTTAAGACATTAAAGATCTTAAAAAATCAGCTCATTTAAAATTGTCTGATAAAATCTCTATTAAGGTGATTGAATTATGTGTTTTATGAAAAAAAGAGACTGTATTTACATTTCAAATAGCACTGTGAATTTTTGACAGTAGTAGTAGCATGTGGTAGTTTATCAGAGCAAAAATAAAATATCTTAAATATTTAAGTGAGATAGTTCCTCTTGGCTTTCAGCTTTGCACATTGGTGCTCAGGAAACAGACAATTGTGGGAAATTATAAATACTGCAGTTGTACTAAGTGATAGAATCTGTGGGTTGCTAGTATGCTCCAGTGTGGCTTCCTTCAATACTGTGCAAAAAAATGTGCCTGACTTTGGTTTTAAAGCTACGTAGTCTCCCTACATTGAAAAAATTTAAATAGCTGTAGGACCTGGTAGAATTCTATATTTAGAATATCAGAGTTAAACCCCTCAATAACCTAACTGGCACATTAGACTTAAAAATAATTAATTTATATCTCATGCATTGTTTTCAAATTAATATTGTATTCATATATGCAGGTAAATCCATGCCTTATTTAGAGAACTATTCCAAAAAGATAGACAAATGAAAATCACAAATGATAGTGTTTAAAGAGATACAAATATTCAGATGAATATCTTCTCAGGCTACAATGAGGCTAAAAAAGGGTGTTGCTTCCAAGTTGGCTGAAGTTGAAACTTCAGTCTGAATGCAGATCTGCTTAGAAATATGAGTTCTATTGTACTGTAGTGAATCTTTTCTCATAATGAAGACTATGTGCACTGAAGTACAGTTCTGCTGTCAAGAAGTAACACAGTCAATATTGCTCTGTTCTCTTCATATCCAAACAAATTCTGCTAGGGTCAGAAGCCAGTGGTGGTACACCTCAGAATCATAAATACCTATATGAGCCTGTACAGTCAGTTATATTCCCATTCTGTGCTTCTTATCTTGTCCGTTCAGGCTCTTAAAAAGGCCAGTTTGGATGGGAGACCCCTACTTTGCCTTGCCATTTAATAATAGCATTGGAACCTTGCTGCTCTTTTATTCCTAGAGTAGTAGACAGAGGCCCTGGATAAAGCTCATATCTGAGGCAGAAACATTCCTTTTAACCAAGGTTGGGCTAGAGTGTCAATTTTGCAATTGAACTCAGGTGAATTCAAGTTTCCTTTGAGTTGTTGCTTACCTTTTGCTTCCACAGTGTGAAAGACAAAATGCATTAACTTACCTTAATATGGTTTTCTTTGCTTAATATGATCACAGATCAGTTCAAATGCTTGGTAAAAAAAATCCCAAAAAACAACAAAAGCCAAACCATATATTAATCAGGTGAACACTGCAGTCCTTTTTATGTCTGTTCCAGAATCTAACCTTCTGTTCCTGTGCAGCAGTTTGGGTGAAACCACAAGCAACTACAAAGTGATACAAAAGTATACATTTGTTTGGAAATTTGTATTCCATCATTATTAAGACTACTCTACTCCTTTCAGAATTAAAATAACCTTGCCTGTTTAAAATTCTTGCTGTCATACAGCTCTCAGGGGTTGATTCATTTTGAGCTCAAATAATAATTGCCAATTTTCTAATTTATCTGGAAATTTCTAGCTTAAGCTAGAGATGAGCAAAGCTGCATTTCTGTTTTCTAGAATTAAATCTGTATTTTATGTCTTCTTTCTGCTTTACTGTTTTTCATTCCTTATATGCTTTGATGCTTTTCTGAAGAAATTGGAAAAATAAGCTGTCTCAAACTCTTCAGTAATATCACTGAATTTGTCCTTTTTTGACAAACTATAAGAAGCATATAGCCAGAGTTAGGATACTATAAATCCTTCCCAAAACTAGAAATTTTCTTTCTTTTTAGATAGAGTTTTTCTGATAAGGAAAAACCTTGATCTTTGTTGAATTTATGCTTGGATTTTTGTTAATCTTTAACTTGAACTTACTCAAAAAAATTCCAGAAGTGCATACCATATTATTTGCAGTATATTTATCATCAACTGTGATAAATTTGATCTATTATTTCTGTGAGATAATAAGAGAAGGTCATAAAATTCAGTCCACCTACAACAGAAGTCCTTAAGCTATGTTAATGAGTGTGAAAAGATGAAGTGAATACAGCTTTCTGCTCACATAGTTCCTGACATCAGTCCATCAGTAATCTCTTGTCTCCAGACATTCATGATAGCAGAAAACAAGGTTATATATATGTGTTCTTGCGTGCAGAGTTGCAGCTAATTCGGACAATAGTTTGCTCTCAAGTGTATGGAAAGTCAAACTTACGTGGATTTACCACCTCAGAAGGCGATTAAGACTATCTGACTGTGCATGAAGTTGATTTCAAATGCTCACATGATTAGAATAGAATAGAATAGAATAGAATAGCATAATTTCACTTGGAAGGGACATACCAAGATAATCCTGTCCACTGCTTGACCGCTTCCTGATGCATTAGTTAGACAAAACTAGTAACCTTTAGTAATATCAATCATGGAGAGCAGGAGCTTCAGCCCCATGCTTTTTCCCCACATAGTTGTTTATTTATGCATTAAGAATCCTAGATTATTAATGTAGGTTTTTGAAACATAACCTAATGTGGTGATATCATCTAATATGTTGACTATCAGGTTAGAATAATCTTTGAAGAATATCCTTCAAGAAGTGACTTAATTTTTAGATTTGCACTAGCTGTAGTTCAAAATTCCAGTTACTGTTTAACATTTGGTTATTTGATGAAAATTTAAAGGTACCAAAGACACGTTGGGACTGCTGGAACTGTGCTGTTCCTCTTAATCTTTTATTTTATCAAAGAGGTTTGCTGATAAGCCTTAAAATGTAAAAGTGAGTTCTCTCTAAGAGTGAAGCATGTTTTCTCTGCTTTAATAATTAATTCTGTACCCATGTATATTTCATTATAAAGTGGCAGCCTTTTATACTGCTGTTACTTCTGTAAGGAATTCAAAACTATTCCATCCTTACACAGCATAAGGGATAATGTGCACAAGCAAATTAGAATGGTTTTTCTAAGTTTTTATGTTTAAAATAATATCAGCTAAGAAATGTCTTTGTTTATATCCACATTCTCACCTGCAGGTTATGAAATTGGTAGTATAACAGGATAAGCTTCTAAGATATTATCTAGATAAAAACTACTGCCTTTTATTTCCAAATGGGTTTTTTAAAGTAGTTATGTCTGTTCTGATATGATGTTATATGAAAATTATTTGATTCAGGTCTTCCATATCATACCATACATAAAATTTCGCTAAACCAATAGAAACATCCATGGCCTACCTAGGACCTACCAAGAAATACTGTGTACCTGCATGGAATTATTTACAGTTGTTCAGCAATACATAGTGCCTGAGTCACATTCGATGAGTATTTGTTTCAGAATACTGTAAAGTACTTGTTGATGTTGTTAAATAGTTCTTTATTTGCAAATTCCCATCTAAGTCAATCGATCTAAATCATAGATTTAGTGGGCCAACTATTTTGTTCTAACTGTACTTACTTTTTACTCCTATTTATTTCTAACTTTAAATGTGAGGTTTTTTTCCTCAAAGAAATTTTTAACCTATTCTCCAATAAATGCTACATTTTAATGAAGAACCATGACAAAGCCATTTTCAAGACCTAAAGAAACACCTTCTAGTTGAGGCGTAGTTTATAATATCACATATTTCCCCAGTTGCCTACAACTTTATTGATATTTCAAGACTTTAAATAAGTTCAAACCATTCATTCCTCCTTAGCAAAAAGTGTTATATCTATATCCTATCCAATGCTCATCTTAGCTTTTTGTTTTGGTATGGAGGGTTTTTTTAAGTTTCAATGTTGTTAGCAGCTAGGGATGTAATAACTATTGTTCTGTAATTTCTGGAAGGTTATTACTTTTCCTGGTCATCAGATCTTTGGGCCAGTTGTTGCTATTAATCACTGCATGAGTGGTTTCTAGATCATTAACCACTCTGCAGTCCTTTCAAACTCTCACCATCTCGTTTAGTTTGTAAGTTTATTCCAGACTCTTCTGTTCATTTTATTGGTTGGGTTAGCCTACGCAAGAGAAAGCTAATTGAGATCTAATGGCAGTCTTCCAATGCCTAAAGGGAGACGACAGAAGAGACAGAGCCAGACGCTTTTCAGTGGTGTGCAACAGAAAGCGAAAAGGCAGCAGTCACAATTTGCAATAAAGAAAATTTTAGCTGGATAGTAGAAAAATAGTTATTCATGTTTGGGGCAGAGAATTGAATGAGATTATCTACAGAGGTCTCTTCCAAAGTAAATTATTCTGTGATTCTATGAAATTAGATGGATGAGCCTATTATTTTGTATTTCAGCATTACCTTCCTTTTGAAAATGTCATAACATACTGCTGCTTAATGAATAAGACTTTCCTGTGCTTCTGAAACATAGGTGTTTTTCAGGTAAAGAAAGTGAAGCACAAAAATAATGGTACAACTTTAAATGTCTTAACAGACCTAATTTGTTCTATTATATTCTGAGCATTCCTCTAACTTAAAACCACATCTTTACCATGTGTGGTATTTATACATACATGTGTATTTTTCAGTACATAATTGGTATAGGTTTCTAGCCGTATCAGTTAAATTTAAAACTGCATTCATAAGATGTTTGAGATTTATGTTCATGTTCAGTTTACCATAACTAAATAAAAAATGTAAAACACCTCCAGCTTTAGGTGCTACAGTCAACACACTACAAGCTCTCTAAACTTACGTCAGTTTAATTCTTCTTGAAAGCTTTGAAATATATGTAGCTTACCAATGAATATCCCTTTTTCATGCAGGAAAGCCAGAAATGTTTAACATTAGTATGATTAGCCTATTGACAATGTAAAAAGTGCTTTGGGCCTCTAGATTTCATGTGATTCAAATGACTAGAAGACTTTTAACAGTACCTGTCATTAGAATCAGTTTCTAAAAGAGACTGAAGTGGACAGGCTTATCTGTTTTCTCTTTAAGTTAAAAAAACTAATGAGGAAAAGAGTATCTAATACCTCATAAATCTCCTGCCAAGCTATTGAATACCAGAACCTAGAGGCAATATATGGAATAGTAATTAATTTATTTATCTGACAACTATTTTGGTAACCATCAACTGGAACATCTTTCCAGCTTCTCACTGTATTTCTTACGGTGTGGTGAGGAAACAGGACATTGTATTCTACATATAGCTTTTACATATAGGACAGTATTTTTCCTTTACTTGCTGGCAACATTCTTTTTAATGCAGCCCAGGACGCAATTTGCTTTCTTTTGACAGGAGCACTACTGGCTGTTTTACAACATGGCAATAACCGTAACCCTCAAGGAAGCAGGACTGTTACTCAGCCAGTCAGTTTCCAACCTCTACTGGTATAGGGGGTTGTTCTATCCCAGCTGCAGGGCTTTGGGCTTCTGCTTGTTGAACACCACAATGTTTCTTCACATTTCGAAAGGTTCCTTGAAATTTAAGCTGTAATATACATTTACTCATCATTTTTAATTTTGGGCTTTGCCTTTCATGTTTTGGGGGGATGTAAAATGGAAATATAAAATCCACATGTTCTAGGAAAGTCAATAGTGACTTAAATGTTGCTACAAATTATCTTCTCCAAGGTCTGGTGTGGATGTGCACACGTACATGCACCAATAATATCAGAAAGGCAATATGCCATTTTGTAGTTAAAGAAACAAAAGATTGATTCTTTGAACCCCAATATCTTCATTTGTTTGTGTTTTCTGTTTTACTGTCTTTGAGTGCTTAAATATATCTATGTTCTTTCCTCCTATTAACATTTGGTTTATTTTGGTAATTTAGAATGGTCAATGTGAAGATGAGTTTTCAAGCATAAACTGTGGAAATGACACAACTATAGAAATGTCTGGAAAGCCTTTAAGATGTAGTATTGGACAAGCAGGTAACATCTGCTTAACATGACCTTAGAGATTCAAAAATCCTTCCAGGCCCTTGGATCTGCCTGAACTCCTTTGACTGCAGTTTGTTTCTCTACTAAGGCAAGACCAGAGTAAGGAATATAAATCCAACTGCCCTTTAAGAAGGATACCTGAGCATAATTATTAAAGTTGGTAACATTTTGGCTCCTTTTACTTGTATGTAGTGTTATTTGCAAGAATAGCTAGTGTTTTAAAAACAGACTGCTCAAGTGGAGTTACTGGGCTAGAAAAAATAGGATAAAGTAAGGGTGGTATTCAGGATTTTTGAGTCTGTTCTAATGATACCATTGGATTTGTGGGAAAATTTCTGTGTTTGGATACTGTTCTGTTCTTCCATTCCCAAGGATGGTGACCAACAGCATATCCTTATTAATGTTGAAATGGCCACAGTTTTGGATTACATATTCTGTCTCTGCTAATAAATGTTCTTCATGCTAGTATGATGCCACATAAATCTTAAATTTTCATTTGCTTTTTTAACAAACTAGGAAATGCCATACGTCACAATCAACAAAAACTACACTTTGATTCATTATTATGCTCTTTTACTACAGAATCATATATTTTTCCCTTAGGATATGATTTGATCTAATATGCAGGATGGATAGTTCACTTCGGATAGAACTACACGAACATGTGCTGTTGCATCAGAACCAGATTAAAGAAGTTCCATCTGTTTATTCATGTCCTGTGCCACACTTCAACACTCCCTCGGTTGCACTTAGGTTTCATTCTATTAATCAGATCACTATAATGGTAGATCTTAAAACCAGTAAAAAATGCATTTGTGGTGGGTTTGGTTTTGGTTTGGTTTTGTGGGTTTTTTTCCTCTTAGTTTTGTTTTTATTTAGGTCATTACAGTAACCTCGCAGCAGCCGCAGAGATGTTTGTACTGGTGCAACTGAAAGGAGTGTGAGCCCTGGCAGCTGATGAGGAAGCAGAGGGAAGGAGGGAGGGAAGACATCTTAAATCCATTTTGTACATGTGTACAATTTAAAAGATAAAATATCTAATCAATGGTCTCTAGGAACATTGCATGAAGAGTATTTTGGTTTATATCTTTATAATCTGTGCTTTTTTATAGCGGCTTCAGTGTTATATTAGATCACCTCATAAATGTTCATCAGTTTATTTTACACAGTTTATGCTATTAAACCTGTCTTGCAGATAAAGAGAAAGGTCACAGAGGGAGACTTTGTATTAGATTTCTAGCTGTAACCTAATCCTGATAATTATTTTAATAATTTAGTGATTAATTAGAAGCTGGTAATTTTATTCTAAGACCTGACTGTTCAGATTACTTAATTTTATTTATTTTTTCTGTTCAGCTCCTACTGACTTATACAATTTTTATGAGAGCTGTAATTGAAAGACTTTAGAAACTATTCTTCAAATCTTTAAATTAAATGCTTTAAAATTGCCTACAATCAAAGTATACTATTTCAGTAAAATGAAACAAATATTTCAGTTAAAAACACTGAAAATGTGGTTTCCAGACAGAAATTGCACCAAACCAAACCGTCTTTATTCTTCTACTTGGCAATTCTACAAATCAAATTCAGGTCTTGGAAGTGTGGTCCCTGGAAAACAAGGAGTAGGCATACAAAAATTTTAAAGTAAAATACTCTATGGCCTTAGATGTTCTCTTTTTTTCAGAGGCAGAAAGGGGGTATGCAGAGCCCTCCAAGGCATCTTTCAATTATTCTTTCTTTTTCTGAAGTTCTTCTTTCTTAGCAAGAACACATCTTTCAGCCTCTTAGGCCAAAGAATCAAAGGTTTTGTAGACACCAAACTGCTAATCAATTTACACCATATATCTTCTCTGACAGGGCCTTTTTACAGAACGTGTAAATCATCCCTGTTGAGAGGAGGAAGGTTGATTCTATAGCTAAAAACTTTGTGACATCTTTGTAAAAAACAAAAAGATCACATTTTACATTGTGTAGCAAATGTAACAAGTACTCTGTGATTCAACTTCAGAACCATCCTGTTATTTTTGACTACAGTATTTATCTGCCTGCCTGTATTTTTGCAATCCTAAAGTTAAATACATAATATTTTCTATCCTACTCTGTGCAGTGCAGAAAAATCTGAAAGTCCTCTAGAAAGAGAGGGAAACAAGTTTCTTTTGTAATCCCATATTTAAGTATTTTGTAACTTCATTCTAGCATCCTGAATTTGATAGATAAATTTTGAAGAAAAAATATTTCTGCAGAGATGAATATGGGGTTATCTTATTTAAGGAAAAAAAAACAAACAAAACTTCCTACCTCTTAATAACAAAAAAATCAAAACCCAAAATTGAATGTTTCCATCTCTCTTAAAAGACTATTTGTTATATCTTAAACTTTTCATAGAGCTGTGAAACCTTATGCATCAATATGTATTGAATAAAATACCTTTCAGTATGCAGCTATTATTCATGCCTTTTAATATTCTAAGCCTAATCTTATTCCAGTGATAACAGTAGGAATGTTTTGCCTTTCTATTTCAATAGAATCAAGAACCAGTACATTTGTTTATGACTAGTTATTCTCAGTTGCTTGCATTTTAGTAAGAAATGGAAATATGTTATGTACATGATTTCTGTCTTGAATCATGCTGGAGGTGGCCAACTTAAATCAAGTATTCTGCTCTAACTACAACTCTGTGTTACATCAATCTAAGTTTAATCACGAATGCTTGTATACACAGGTCAGTCAAGTGCATTGCTATATGGAGACTCCAAGGAAAATGAGCTAGTTAAAGTCTGATATTAGTATATGACGAAAAATAACATTGGTACAAAATCTCATTTTTATGGAACACAGAGTACAAAGTAAACAGTACAGTATTGTGTTTGGGCAACCAGAGGGCTACTCAAAATTATAGGTCATAAATATAATCCCATGAAATCTGTGGTTTGAGAGAACAGTTTGTCTGGAATAGTTGCAGCTGAGAAGAGACTTAAATAATTAAGCATACATATAAATATTTATGTGAATGTATATACTTCTATAAAAATATGTCAACAAAAATTGTATAAAAATACATAGAATTATATAAAAATACGTATTTTATAGCTAGTTCAGAATATCATCTCTATTCTGTTTTTCAGACAAGGCTGCATGCTTTCAGTTGGCTGGACTTACATAAGAAATATTACAGAAATATTACAGAATAATGAAGTGAAGTTATCTAAATTTCATTTTACCTTAGTCTTTGTTAATAAACTTTACAGAAAAGCTTTTAATAGCAACTGAAACATTAAATTGTACAAATGTTTAGTTGCCACACAGTAGTGGGAAAAAAAGCAGTAGAGTAAAAGTGAATCTATTATACACATGAAGAAAAAATATACTGAGACAGCAGAAACTTTCTTAACAAGCTGACATCCATTGCAGCAGAATTTCAAAATTTAGTGAGAAGGGGATTTGTCGTATAACTCATAACAAGTATCTCATCTTTCTGCGCAAAGTTAAGCATAGGGCATAAACAGGAAGAATCCTTTAACTTAACAGAAAGAGGCATAAGTTTAAGATACTCTTTTCCAAAGTGTTCACAAACTATGCCAAGATTTTTTGTTTAATGGTTACTGTTTGAATGGAATATGCAAATTCCACCCTACACACTTTTTATATAGATTGCATGGGAGAGGTGCAATCATTCATTCTTCATATTTTGATAACTTTTGAATCAGAAAATGGTTAAAATATTTTGGTGGAATATTGTAGTGAAAAATCTGCATGGAATAGGTTATAATAAAATGATTATTCATACATCCTTTATATCTTATTCCATATTGCTATAATTTAACAATTTATGTATTATGTAATTTAACAATTTATGTATTATGTAATCAGCTAAAAGATTTTCTTCCACTTACCACCTTTTAGTTTTAGTGGAATGTGTTCTTACGTGTGCTGATATAAAGAATTTAAAGAGTTTTTTCTCTAGTAATTTGACAAAACATCAGTCAAATATGGAGGACAAATCTAAATTAAATAGTAATGAGTGACGTAAGTCTCATTGAACTGAGAAGAATCTCTATTATCTATTTCCGTTACAAAAAAAGTTACTGAAGAGACATGCTGTAGAAGTATCAGAAACTTGTTTCATTCAACTGATCAGCAAAACTGAACCCAAAGAAAGTAGCAACAGTTCTCTGAACCGTTCCCTGTCTCACTTGTTAAATGTTTTGCATATTAAGATAAGGGGTTTTTTCAGCATAGTTCTTTGCTGAAGGCAAGAGATGGTCCTACAACCTTGTTAGGTTTCCAGTGATGACGTCAGAATTCAAATACTCATACAAAGTGTTTGCAGCATCACACCAAGATGTACCCAAAGGGATGAAAAAGAGATAAAACAGGAGAGCAACAGCTACCATCACAAAACTTTACACTTGTCGTATTTGCTTCCCTGATTTCTGTTTGTTCTAAAGTGATGGGGAAGCCTAAGAGGACAAAAACTTCTGTGTTACTAGATGCCTTTCTGTTGCAGCCTGCTGAATATTGTTATTTTAAAAGTATTTGCTATTCTAATTAAAACAGTACTGTTTTTTCAGCATCTGGGAAAGGTTCTTCAGCATGGACTATAAGGGTTGACAGGGAAATGGTTGCTATAGAACTATTTTCTGAGCTAGCATAGCAGAGCAACATTTGGCAGGATTTAATTTGCATCTCTTCCTTGCTGCAGTTTCTTCAGGATGATCTGACCATAGACTTTACCAGTCACCCAGACAGCATAGCTCTGCACTGGAACTAGTTTCCCCAGAAACAGGACAAGTGTCAGCCTTCCCATCCCCGCAATTATCAAGGTCTCTAAATCTGTGAAGATCAGTCTGCAAAATTATTTATTATGCGATCTAGTAATTATCCCATTTAGTAGTTACAATAAATCCTGAGATTTCTGGTTTTTTTTCATGAAAATATAGACTGATTAAGGAGAAAAGCTGTTATGTTAATTACAAGAATTAACAATTGCTGACTCAAGACTGTAAATGTGAAACACTTGCACTTGCCATTTCTCCTACGTATGTGGAGACCTATCGATAATAAATATTTTGTCTTTATCTTCCATTGAAGATAATATTGTGAATTAGTTTTATGATCATTTGAAGGGACTTTCCCCTTAAATCTTTAGTTAATCTATAGTTTATTATTATGATTAATATTTTTTACTAATAGTGTTAGTTGAATAAAATGTTTACATGAATAAAATACCATTGCATAGCTCTTCTATTAAATTGAAGGCTCTGGAAACAAGAAAATGTAGCAAGAAAAACTAGTGTAACATATTGCATGAGAGGGTTATAATTTCAAAATTCAATATTAACGAAACTGCAGGCTTGTATGCTATCCCAGGCTCTATTTACATGTTATTATTTCCTCAATAAACAAACAAAAATTCAATTCATAATCATTATACAAGAAAGGCTGGTTTGGGGATTGTACAAGTCAGAATTTCATTCCAGGCCAGAGGTATGTGGCAATTTAAGTAATAATTCTTGTTATTCGACACTTAGTGTGCCTCTGAGACTTCTTCTTACTGAAATATTGCTAAATATGTTAAAAAGTTAACTAGATCATCGTGCCAGAGCTGCGGTCGTCAAAATTCCTGTTTTCCCACCTAACTGCGTCTGTGGTTTGGCAGCGAGCAGCCTTGGCTGTCCCCTGTGCCTGCTCGGGCTGCGTCCCGCGGGCTCGGGCCGGGCGGGAGGAGCTGTCACCATTAGGGGGCTCACTGGGAATGCGGCTGCGGCCGCCGTGCCGCCCCCGCCCCGGGGCTGGGCGCTGGGCGGGTCATTTATGGGAAACGCGAGAAAAAGACCCTGTCTTTGAGTTCCAGCATAGACGAGACCTGGGTCCTGCTCTGGGGAAAGTGCTCTCGAAGTGCAGTGTGAGGAGAGGTCTATTTGCCTGGCGTTACTGCCTGCCCCTTTGTTCCCTGTGTCCTTGGCAAGGACTGAAAGAGCTGTGCCTGTAATACTTGGGCCCTGCTGTGCCACTTAAAGAAATAATAAGCCATTGTCTTCATTAAGCAAGCCTTGTTTTAGCAAACAGAATTCAAATACTAAAAAGGGTACATTTTTAAGGGGGGAGAATCAGAGACAGGGATGCTTTACAAAATTCCCTAGAGAAGCTGCTTTGTTTCCACTATTTTATTGCTGCTCACTGAGAAGATTCATATTCAAATAGGTTGGGGTTGTGAATCGGTCGTTTGCACATTCTCATGCACCCAGGAAGGCTATGATTATGGCTAATTACAATGACGAATGGAATCCTAACAAGAGTGCTCAATCAGATTGCTGTTCATGCATGAAGCAACGCAGACCAGCCAATGGAGGTGTGATTTTGGTAATTACGAACAATAGGGCTGAGTTGAAAAAACCTCCGTAAATCTGCTCGAGACAAAATAAGGTCTAATTAATCACTTTAAGTTTTGAATTCTCCAGATGATCTGCATGCTCAGTTCTCTTTCGCATTCTTTTAATAGACTTAGTCTAAAGAGTAAGAATGCACCCTTTTCCCTCATACTTTCACTGGGTAAAATGCAACTGTTTCAAAATATTCTGACTTTCCTTTTGTGACGGATTGTGTTTCAACCTGTTTTTTCAGGCAAGTAGATAGAATGTTAGAAAAATAAACACACTATTGTTTGCCTTGCTAGCAATGCCGTTATCTATGTTGAGAAAAACGATGAAGTTTCTTTACGTTGTCTTATTATTATTGACCTCATTCCCAAACTTAATTTTATGGAAGTAAATGGGAATTTTTCATTGCCTCCAAAGATTTTAAATCTGCCTTTATAAAGTTGTACTTCAGCTAATGTAAATAAATGACTAAAAATTCATACATTTTTTATTACCTTATTTTTTTAATTAAGAAATATTAGCAGCATATGCATAAAGTCAAATGAAGGCTAATCTTTTGGCAATGAAACTTTGAGGGCAGGACAGTTTTTCTTTCTGTATTAATATTCATTCCAAATTTTATTTTGAACATTTTATTACATGAGCCTATATTTTCATAGTAAAAAATCCTTAGATTAATTTCTCCATAGATAAGTATTATACTGAATATAATAGCCTGGTTTCAGTACTCTAGGGAACATCTGAGGAACTGTTTTTTCTTGTAGATTCAGTTGGTGTGAAGGGATCACCGGGCTATATGACTTCAGTGAAACCTTGCTTTGACATAGACATGTTTTAAGTATGAAGGTATTGCATATTGAGAAAACCTATAGAATAAACCCTTTTAATTGAGATGCCATGTGAAAAAACACAAACCATAAAGTAAATAGCAATTTTTTTGGAACGCTGATGTTTGTATGTATGTCTTCTCTAGTTTTACTGGGTCTTCTACTGTCATTTAGACAAGTCAGCACTGTCTGAAGGCCCTTTTCTTATTAGGAGGATATTTCAGTATACAAAATACATCATTGTTGCCAAAAATTTTGATGATGTTGATGCACAGGATCAGATTTTTACTGTATATATCAGGTTTTGGCTAGACAGTTTTAAGCAGTGGTATTTTGTGACGCCTCAGTGTAGGCTAAGGGTTGTATTGGTGCTTATTTCACGTGAACTTATAGTTTGTCACTAATAGTGGAACTTTGATTCTTCTGTCACCTTTGTACCACAAAATGATGCATTGCCCAAGTTGCTGTACATCTTTCATTATCAGTTGTCTTAAAACACATGATTATAATTGTGTGATCTGGCTGTGTGGAGGCCTTGGTGGCAATTAATAGGCACTTTTTGGTGTGCCCTTTAACTAGTCTGGTAGGGATTCTGTCATATTATGAATTATGTATGATCCAGCTGTGCACAAGCCTCTCATTAAGGTTCATGGAACAACTACTTTCAACCATGCCCCAATTTGTAGACTTGTGTGGAGAAAGCGTGATCCATAGCGCTTCATGGAATGACTGAGCCAAGAAAATGGTTTGCTGCTGCCAAAATGATAATTTGTCCCTGCTGGCTCCTGCAGTTTCCCTTGTGTAGGCCCAACTGCTCAGCTAGACCTGAGACAGTGCTGCTCGCTAAACCAACAGTGGATAGTGTTCTGTTGGTTTGGTAAGCTGAGTTGCTCAGCAAGGGATAAGACAAGACCAGAGCAAGTAGGACAGAAAGATAGTGCAAATTCAAACATGGAGATGGAGAGAAAGAGGAAGTGAGACCTCACTGAGTGTGTCACTCAGCTAGATTGTTTTACTCATCTTTTGAAATTATGTTCAGGCAGGCCTTGATTGTCTTTAGTCCTTTTAGTTCAGTTCCCTCCATTAACAAAATTGTTCAGGGAGGGTCTCAAAAGCTTTTTAGCTCCTTTCATCTAACGTGTCTTAAATACTTTTGCTTTTGTATGGAAAGCCTTTGTTTAATCTTTTCCTTTCATTTTCTGGTAGTCCATCAAATTAAAGCCATCTAGGTCATATGCCAAACACCTGGATATCCTAAACTTAATTAGATAACCCAAATGATAGCTCAGTCTCATGCACTGTACTTATCTAACAAAAAGTTTCTCATTTGATGTAATATAAGTAAGGAACTTAGTTGAATATGGTCATGACTTTAACTTGAATATCTTCTGAAAAGCTCTGCATGTGATGCACATACAATATCCTCATCTGTGAATTTACCCACTGGTGAGACCAGTTACTTTTGTCCTTGCTTCTGTGCATCTTCAAATCATTACTTCTTATTTTGAGAAAAATACAGGAGTAGAAGTACAAGGAGTATTTAAAACTTTTCTATCTATGAAAGGAATCTCTGCCCTTCACTGACAGGATATCTTCACCAAGATAGGAAGAAAGAATTCCTACATCAAAAAGTCCAACAATTGAGGCAGGTAGGAATAAGGGTTTTCTGCTGTTCGATAGCCATAGCTATGTTCCAATTGATTAAAATATTTTCTAGCCTCACTAGATTGTAATTTTCATATATATTTCATATATATATTTTCATATATATATGAAAAATACTTTAAATGCATTTGGCTTACTTTTTAGAAGATCATTACTTTTTTGAGGGTATCAATAGTCATAAAGGATATTAAAATTGGAGAGATGATAATAAAATTAAGACTAGTGTAATTGCACTAGTAGTCTATAAAACAGAATTTATTTAAAGTAAGAAACATTTATAAAGTACATAGTGATATGGTGCAATATAGAGCTTTAATTGGCAATCATTTTTGATGACTTACATATCACCTATAAGACCTTTACTTCCTTAGTGCAATGTTTTTTTACTGAGCTGTAGTGGGGCAAGCTCAATAGCTCTTTATCTTATCAATAAATAATTTTAGCAAAAAAGCTTGCACAAGATGTTACTCGAAGTAAGCATAAAGAAAATCTGATTTTATTTGTTTTAGCAGTGTATTACTATAACACAAAAGTGAGCCATATTTTGCTATATGAAGGTACTTCAGATATGAACTAGATTCCAAAAAAAATCTACACCTTGCTTTGGCTAGGCACTCTGACTTAGTTAATTTATTCTGCTTGTCAGAAACTTTTGGGATATATGAAACTTAACTGATCTCATGGTATCTCTGACAACTTATTCCCACAAGAATCAGATGGCATGTTTCATTTTTGGAACAGGAGGCACTTAATTGTCAAAGTATCCTGAAAAACATACTGAGATTAGAACAGTATCCTGTGGTCTGTAGTGACAGAATTACTAATGAATCAGGGAGCAGTATCAGTTTGCTATCTGCCTGCCTCAGTGACCCTGAAAGTACTGAGGAATAAGGGACCCTAATATCTCTATAGGTTAGTGAGTATTATTTATATATTATGTAAAGGAGCATATGAAAGACATTCTACAGGTAATGAAAAAAATGAGTCACTGCATGTTTGGTGTTGCCAACCATTTACTTCATAATTTTCTCACTATTGCAGTAACGTTGTTTTTACTCTTCGTTTCAGTCTAATACCAATGCCACCTTTTTTGGTTTTGCTGGGACCTAGTATGCTTTTGTTTCCTTTTTCTTGAGATACTTGCAAGTCTTAGTGAGAGTAAAAGTATTACCAAGTTGGAAGGTATTGCTAATTCAAAAAAACCTCAGATAAGAAAAGTTAGACAAGTTTCTCAGCTGGAATGTAAGAAATTGATTAAAATTAACACCAAAAAGTTATAGAGAGTAATAGTAAATATTACTCATGGTGATATAAACTTGATTCTTGAGGATTTCTTCTTCTGTGATGTTGATGGGAGTTTGTGCTCAACTTACATAAAACTTAAAAAAAAAAGTTGACAACGTCAGTTGAGTGGAAGATGGTTATGGGATACTGGTATGGTGGAAATCTAAAGCAATTTTGCTATACATTAGTGAATTTAGTAGAGACAGGAAATGTAACATTGTGCAAGGCATTGAAAAGATGTCATTTTATTATTCTGTAGTTCTAGTTACCTGTGTTCAAAAAAGATTAATTTAAACAAGTGTAGAGAACCCCAAGGGTGACTAGAAGGATAAAATATCAGTCGTAGAGAGAGATATTTGAGGAGACCGGTATATTTAGCTGAGGCAAACAAAACTTGAGAAGGAAATATGGCTACTCAGAATTAATGCATGGTTATAAATTGTGACTAGAAATTTGGTCAGTAGTGAAAGTCTGGAATAATCTTCAAAACTGCATGGCAGCGGTCACTTGAAAGGCTTGTGGAAGAATTATATTTCAAAATTGTAATTCCTGGAGATAACAAATTCTGGTAGATAATAAACTATTTTGTGTATGTCTCCATAAGTATGATTATCTCAAAGGGGTACTAAAACAAAACCTCTACTTCTTACTTGCACTCTATTTATTCAGTTCTTCAGAGTTTCTCTTTCTTGACAGTAGGAATGCAAAACAAAAAGCTTTTGGACTAGAAATATTTTTTCTCTTGTTTTATTTCTTTAATTTTTTTCTTTAATTATTTGAAGCACTCAACATTTCTATAATTAACAGCAAGTTATCAGGACAATTCTCCTCCAGAAGTTTGACCTTTGTTTTTAACGTGGAAAGATACTTGTAGCCATGAGTGGGTTTTGCCTTCATGAAGCAAGCTAAAACAAGAGAGATACTTGGAATTATTGTCAGTGGTTTTATTCTGTAGATTTATTCAGAAGGCGGAATTTTTAATAATTTCCAGCTTTACCCAGTGGTCTAGAAGGTGTGGCAAAAATCATTCTACTCCAACTACATTTGCAGGTTTACAGGCTCTTTAGCAATATTCTTGAAACAAATATAATAATAAAATATTAATATGGTGGTTGCAGAGTAAGGTCATATAATGATTCCTCATTTTGCTGGTGTAAATTTTTCAAAATTGCACAACAATCCAGATGTATTCTGTATTGGATCTAAACTTACAGTGATTTTTTTTTTGGTGACAATATCTACGTTATAAATTACAATTTCCAGAAGATTGCAGGACTGACATGTTTCACTATTTGTTGGTAGAAAAAAGTTGCCTTTGATTGCAAGCTCAGAGTCATTCACTACAGCCTAAATGAAAAAAAATAAAATAAAAAAAACCTGATTTTCACCACAATTTTGTTTTAGAAAATATTTATCATTTAGCTAGACAAAGTGAAAATGGGAGAGGTTGCATTTTACTGCAGAGGTGAGAACTACAAAATGGAATTTTACTTATTAATATTCATTTTTATTACGGAATTATGAATTTTATTTAATTTAGTAGCCTATCACATATATATGTCTACAAAAATTTGAGTTAGGCCAAGAACCAAGTAGAAAAGCTACGTTCTCCAAGTACTTTGACATGTGATTATTTGGCAATCTTTTCAGTATTAAAACTTGATCTATGTTCCATCAATTTATAGTAATTTACAATAAAATGTGTATTGGAATGCCATAAACTATCAATTTAGTGTCTAAAATAATCAGAACAGCTAAATCCATATCCTATTGCTAAAAAGGACTTTGTTTATCCTTTACATAGTAATGTTGCAAGAACCTATTTTAAAGTTTTCAATGACATATTCTGTGGGAGTTTTATACAGCAAACACAGTTGCAACCTTCGGGCAGAAACAACTGAAGCAGTTTGTAATTAGGTACAAGCTTTTGTCAACTTCTCTGTTTAGGACTTCCTGTATAGTGTCTGTGTTATGACTATGGAACAACAGTCTTCCTTTCTGAAGAGTTTGAAAGAAGAGAAATAAGAGAAAGGCAAATAACTGATTTCTTGGTCCTGACAAAGGACCCAACTGGAACTGATAGAAACTGATTGCTGTTAACTTACAGCTGCTCCAGTAAGAATATCTTATGGCAAGCGTTCCTCTGGGCACTGATATTTAGGACCATCTCAGGAATTAGTAGAAATGCAGTCTAAACATGAGTACTGAAAAAACTACCTTAGTTCTGCTGGAAGTTTTACAGCACATATTTATTATTCTTTGGATTTTATTATCATTTTATATTAATACATTCTAATTGAGATATGTGTCACCAAGATGTGCCAAATCTGTTATCAGAAGCAATACTGCCATGTAAAAGCACACAGGCATGGCTTAATTAACCTCTCTAAGATAGTTTTAAAATATTTCAAGTAATTACCTAGAACTGTCACATGACAGTAAATTCTACCTTAGTAATTACTACTATATAGTCTAGAAGCTAAAGTAATACATTACAATCAAACCCAGAACTGTGTATCGTTTTGCTAAGGACATTTCAATGAAATACTTTTAAATCACAACACTGCTTTTATAGTTAATATCATATTGTGGTTGGGTTTTTTTCTCCATCCTGTTCAGTATCTCTTCTTGAAACTTCTGAGAAGATCTTGCCATGAGAA
This sequence comes from Rhagologus leucostigma, assembly GCA_013397725.1. NCBI lineage: Eukaryota > Metazoa > Chordata > Aves > Passeriformes > Rhagologus > Rhagologus leucostigma. The sequence goes on along the minus strand of VZTD01001040.1, from coordinate 184,328 downwards.
TAAGCTTTTTAACTGGGAATAAGTGTTATTGAGTGGTGAGTGAGAAGAAGAAAGCAGACCTCTACTAGGAAAATACCTTTGCATTTCACTTTTAAAATAGTCATTTTCCAGAAGTAGCTACAAAACACTTTCCATGCAACTTGGAAAAAGTTTATAGTACGAGTCTGATAGTGTATTCAGACATTAAACCAACAGATTAAGATAATTGGCATTATAATAATGATCATAACATAGAGCATGATACTGTTCTAAAAGAAGGCTTAAGTAGAGACACTTTGAAATCCCAAAGTTTCACAAAGTTACGCTTTGTGTGCCCAATTCATTTTGTAATGTCTATATAATTCTTTCTAAAATGTGTGTTCTGTACTGGAAACTGAGGAGGCCAGAATGCTTTTAATGAGATTTAAAATAGTCAAGGAGTAAATATCTGACAGGAGAACAGATTTTAAGAAGTAGTGGCCTGCAGAAACGGAAGAATCCATTACTGCCTACCCTTCATGATACTGCCTTTGGAAAACTGACAATGCAAAAAAAAAAACCCTCTTGAAATGAGACTGAGCATTGTAGGGATGATTCTAATGCCTTTCTGTGATAAATACAGCTGTGTGAAACAAGACTTGCTTCCTATTGCAGTAAGTGAACATGTAATAGTTCAATATCAAGTGAGAAAGATTTTTGTTCCATACCTAAATTTTTCCCTTAAGCAGTGATACACTGTTTTTATAGAAGTCTTCCTGTTCTTACAAAATAGGCTTTATTTATCTTTAAGTAGGGGTATTCTTAATGGTTAAAACAGTTTCCAATCATGCTTCTACCTTAGAGATAACTCTGACAAGCTTTCGTCTGGAAATTAAAAAACCCCTGTATTAAATATTACTGTTAATGAATTTTGGAGTAAATTCAATATTCCAATATCATTAATTTCACCATTATTTTTTCCATAATTTCTTCTGTAGTATTTTTCCTTCATTTTGTGATTAGTTTCAGAATGCATGCTAATGAAGTGATGCTTGTGTTTTCTATTAGGGAGAGAGATAAGTAAGTTTCCTTGGTAGTCTGATTCTACAATCACTATTTGGTATATTGTATCTTTAAAGTTACTTTGACATGTAAATAGATGTCATTTGCCTAGCTGCAGGTGTAATACTGTTTTATTTCTACTACTAAATTATACGGAGAAAGAATTGATCTTCTCTTTTTAATTTTTCACGTTCAGTTCATATATTTGACTGACAATTATACATGTCACTTCAAACTGAATTTCAAGCCTTCTACTGAAGTTGATAAAAAGCCTTCTATTCATTTTTAATAAGCACAATCCCGGTCCTGAATGAGAACAAAAAAGATTACACTTGAATTCAGTGGATATTAAAAATACAGACTCAGAGTTGTTACCCAAAGTAGTTTTAAAATTCCAATGATCATATTCTCCTTTCAATACAGAGCCCAAGAAAATTTTAAATACCTTATTATTCATAAGAACGAGACCTTATTATGCTCAGTCAAAGGTCTGCTTGTCTCATTTCTAAAGGTGATTGTGATGCAACAGTTGGGGAAAGTATAATCAACAGGGTAAATATTTCATTTATATTCTCCAGTATACCCGCCCAGTTTCCAACTGTCAGTAGCTTAACAGCTTCCTAATTGGGATGTTGAAAAAAAATTTTAATTTAAGAAGACTAGATGGACCTTTCCTAATCCTCTTAAATGTATTTATTAATTGATCTCCACAACATACTTTGTCAATAAACTTTGCTATTTCCTTATGCATTTTATGGAAAAAAAAATTCTTATTTTGATCCTAAATTTATTCCTGATTGTTTATTTTTCCCTTGTATTATGAAAAAGAAAGTTGAGTTATTGTTCTTGTTTCACACCTCTACTGTTAATGGTTTCTGATGTATGCTGTTCAGTCATCACTTTATCTAAACACAACAGTTCTAGCGTAAGAAAACTAAGAAAAACTTAGTTTTTCCCAGTCTGAAAAAATGTTCTGTACCTTGGGTAATCCATGCTGTCCTTTTCTTTGTCTTCTCAACTTCCTTTACACCCTCTTTAGAGTCATGTGAGTACAAAATTTTGCAGCAACCAAGCGTGATGAATTTGTTGTCTGATGTAATGAAGCTTTAGGACCATTACTTAATGTTTACTAGTAATAATTGAAACCATTTTATTTGCCTTTCTTAATGTTGCTAAATGCTGTTCCTACATTTTCAGGTAACTAGCTGCAGGGGCTTCGAGATCTCTTTCCTGAGTAGAACACTCAGGATTGTATAATTAGGATTTTTTATTGTTTTCCCTCTTATGTATTACTCTGCCTTTACCATTAATAAATTTAATCTATCATGCTATCACCATTTTCTAGTTGTTTTTTAAATGTATTGAACAGCATGGTCCAGCACATAACCCTTTGGAATCATGCTAGTAACTTCTCCACATTACAGAAACTGAATACTCAGTTCTATCCCTCACTACTGTACTTCAACAAGTTACTATTATAGGACTTTCCTTGTTATCCTGTTGTTCTTTAGTCTCTGTAAGAACCTTTTGATGGATTTGGTGTTCTATGTCTGCAATTTCAGACACCTAACTGTGCTAAATATCCTTTGGAAGCATCTTCTATAGACAATGGAGAAAGAGGAAACTTTCCCTGGAACAAACTCAAGCTATCATCACCTTAGCGAACAGTCGGGTGCAATAGAAGCAGGTCTGTAAAACTGTCAGTCATGATAACTCTGCAGCCATACCGTATGGGTTATGGGAGAGGTATGTCTGGGTATCTGCTTCGATTCTGTGCGCTGAGTACCCATTAGCAGTTGGAATAGGCTAAGTTAGTCCTTGGAGCACATCTTTTGATTTATCTTTATCTGAATGGAATCCAATTCAAGCTCTCCAAGATCACTTTATGTTATTAGTGAGGATGATAAGGAGGTTTGTTTCAAAAGCATACTTCCCCTAACTAATGCACTAACATAGACCTTTCTCACATGGAATAAGCTTGACTCCCGTTAAGAGTCACCCCGAGAATCACACCCCTATCTCTTCTGTAGCTCTTCACTCAGAGATATTACACTAGGGTCCAACAGGTAGGAATGCACCATTTTATTGAAGGTTTCTAGAAATACCAGTACAAACACAGAACCATGCTTGTTCTTGCAGTAGATGCTTGCTATATGGCTTTTAAGATGTTTTGAATCTTTCCAAGTAAATCATATTTACATATGTATCCATTAATTTTATGATCTATTTTACCAGTTCAAGTGCTGTCATATCTGCCATGTTCTGTTCTGTTGCTCTCAGCATTTGCTTACGTGATAGGATTCACCCTACAGCAGGTGATACAGAAATTTCATAGCTGTATTTACTTTAAGATAAATTGTTGTCAGTTGCTTTGATACAAATAAATTATTATTAAATGTAGCATTTAAACCTTTAGAGCTTCTGGTATATCTTCTTACATCTTCTTATGTATCTTATGTATCTTATCTTATTCTTACGTATCTTATCTTCTTATCTTCTTATATTCTTCTTACATAGTTAACATCTACTCACAGCATTTTTTCCTTTAATATCTAACAGAAGCCCTCCAACAGCAGGGCTGAGCTATAGTTTGTACTTTGATAATACCTCTCACTGATTTTCTTCCTTCCACCACATTTCCATGGAATCTATTTTTCAGTCTCCCATTCATCCCAGTGCTTTGAAAGGATGTAAGTGTCAAGAAGACACAAAAATTTTCAAGTTCAGTACTTATAATCTCTAGTGCTTCTGAAGAGCTTCCCCTAGAAAAATCAACAAATAAGGAAAAGAAAACAAAACACTGCTTTATGTTTCTATGCTGCTTTATTTCTTTGAATAAGTATGGTTACTTAATGTACAGGAGCTTCATGAGCCTGTCAATAATTTTTATCCCTCCTGGTGCACCCTCTACATAGTCTAAAGTTCTGCAGTAATTTTATCTCTCTGTATTTGTATTATTTTGAACATGTCTTTTACCTAAGAGGGATATATGATCTTCAGCTTAAATATTAGGACTTGTACCATAATGATGAAACACATATTGTATTTCCTTAGATGTAAAATAGCTTGTCTTCAATGGCTATGAAAATATTTAAGTAAATAGAGTATCTTTGTCTGACATTTTAGTGCAGAATATAATTTTTGTTCCAAAATACATGTACAGTAGGTGGCTCCTAGTCACTACTACAAGGAGATTTAGCAATCAGAAACTACTAAAACAAGATGTTTTCTTAAACATGCATGGTAGTTAAGTTTTGAAAAAAAAATTTTAAAATGTCCTAAATTCTTGGTAATCTTTTGGAAGAAATGGTTGAAAATTTGAGTTAGAATTTGCTATGTTACCCTTATTTATATGACTAAGGAAAAAGTGATATTCAGTATACCAGGAGATTGGCAGCAAACTAGGAGGCAACTCTGTATTCCATGGGGAGATAAGCACTAAGAACGGTTCTTTTACTCTCAGAGTGCTAAAGTACAGGCTGAGATAACATACTTATACTGAGCTATTAAAAAAGTAAATTATGCTTTATGATTGGAAGTGACCTCTAAAGTTTATTAGGTCCAAACCCCCATGCAGGAACAACTTGGATCAGGTAGCTCAGAGCTGTGCCCAAGTGAGTTCTTTAAAAATTTCCCAGTATCGAGATTCTGTAACCTCCATGGAAAACATGCATTTTTACTGTCCTTCTGCCATTCTTGCTTGAGTTTGAAGAAGTTGTCATGCTATGAAGGGCTTGTTTAGCCCTTTTGGCCCTCTTTGTCCTGTAATTTTTTCATTCTACTCTATTCTTATCAATACTTTGGCACAGTTGTACATGACAACAACCTAGAGTTGGTATAACTCTTCAGACGGTCAGATTTTTTTTTCCCCTAAATACCTTGATGAATACATGAAAAGAAAACACTTGGTATTAGCTTCCCTGAAGCATTATTTCTTTGTCCAGTTTCTCATCTATACTCTAGCACTACTTCTGCACCTCAGCTACTATATACTGAAACTGTTATACTAGATCAAAGGAGGGCCAGCCAGGACCTGTTATATTCTGAGTTTTGGTTCAGCCGGAACCAGTGGGAAGAAAGGGAAACCCCTCTGCTTAAATGCAGAATTATCTGAAAATTTCTTCTTGTAGTTGCAAATGGACCAAAGCTATGAAGCACAGGGTATCCCACATTTCTAACTCTCCAACATTCTTTGTAAAGGATTGACTTTTGTCTTTTGTTGTATTATTAAATTAATGGTTGAATATATTTTCAATAAGAGTCTAATGATTATTCAGTCATTTGAATCTCTTTACTTTTTTGGAACATTATTTGATAAGTTCCATGCATTAATTATGCATTTATGACTAAATATTTACTATTTCAACTTTTTTCCCTAATTTCACTGCCTGCCTTGCTGTTTTTTGCAAGAAGCAGAACAGAAGCTCCCAATCTGTTTTTGCATATACCATTCATTATTTCATGTACTTCCAATATAATAATATTTATTCATCATCATTTTGAAATAATCAACCGCAGTTTTTTAGTTCCTCAGGCTTTTTTTCTAAATCCTTAACCCATCTCACTGTTTCACTGTCTCCAAACTCTTTTTAACCGTGAGGTTTTGTTTGAAGGGAAGTAATCATTACTTCCTACAATATTCTGGATGATTTGCACTACATTTTTTTCTCTGCTTTTCATTCTATTCCATGTTTTCCAAATTCTAACCTTTTGTTTACTGCTTAGATACAGCTCCCTAGTGAGCATAGTGTTTTTTATTTATTTGTGAATGATTGAGGAGTTGGCCTTTTTCTTGAGGTCATCTTCGCAATTTGCGAGAGGTTTTTTTTCACCTGTATGGCTTGTTTTGCATTTAGTAACACTCATTGCATTTCAGGTCATGTGTTCATTCAGTTACTTTTATAATGAGCAGGATACATATAATTAATTAATAATTTATATTGTTAACATTATTGTTATTTTGTCCTGTCCATTTTGTAGAATTTTTGAGGAATTCGGTATGAGAATGATGTCCTTTTTTCTGAAAATTATGTGAAAGTCCACTGTGAGTTGAGCAGATTAAACTGCTGGAGCTCCTGCATCTAAAAGTGTCTTTATGTGCAAACTGGAGTAGTGCTTTGCCATACAAGCAAAACCAGTTTGTGTTGGAAACTGTGTCATTACACAATTCATACCATAATTTTCAGTTTGATATAACTTTTTGTAATCTTCCTAAAGTAGTAGTTGTCTTTAGCACCTATTTTTATTATGTCTTTGTTATTATCCATAGAATCATGACTCAAAACATGCCTAGAATCTTTGTTCTTTCGGGAAAAAAACCAGCATATGTGTTAGGATATTTTGAGTTTGTATTTCTGAGAAAGACCTGAAACATACCAATAGTAAAACTGCAGGTCTGTAACCTCATATTACTCTCAGCTGCTGCATTAAGCAATAGAAAAAATGATTTATTGGATTTTTAACTTAGATCTCATAGATATCTTTCCTGCAATAATGAATGCAGACCATTGTTTACTATCTAAATCAACCTTGTCAGTGAAAAATTCTCCAATAATATTTTTAAGTCAAAATAAACAGATGAATTCTTTTGTGGTCTGTGATGAAACAATCATGGATGGATGTTTTCTTTCGTATATTTGCATGTTGAATTTGAATAAGACACAAAGAGATCTAGACTGAAGTACCTTTCTTATTAAAAAAAGTGTATTTGACTTGCAGTCACTGCTTTAATCAGTAGCTACCTAATAAACTGATAGGACTTTTATATTCTGATTACTTTTTATTTGAAAGTTTATTTTAAGATGTGTGGAATTCATGTTTATGTTTATTATTAAACTTTACCTTATCTGTAAAGTAGTGGAAAGCACCAGCAATGTCAATATATTTTTAGATATTTTCTTTCTGAGATCAAACTACAGCAATAAACAACAGTGACATGGAACTTTATGGCCCCCCAAAAAAAGAAACAAAACAAGTTTGTTTTCAGGTGACCTGAATATTGGTAGACATTTAGCAAAGAAATTACTAGTCACTATTGCTCAGAAACTCAAATTAGAAGACCTAATGTATTTTAATGTGGGAGAAAAAATGTAATAAACTCTCAATATGAGGATTCAGTAGAAAACAGCTAATTTTCATTTCTTAAACCTTGATGTCTAGTCTTTCTTAATTATGTATCCAAATCTTATATACTGAACTTAGCAGTTGTCTTTGTCTTCAGTAACTCATGTACTCTCTGATTTGGGGGCTTTTTGCTACAAAATACTTGGATTATCACTAAGTGGAATAGAATTTACTTTCAGTAAATCACTTTTTAAAACAAAGATGAGTGAAAAACTGCATAACTCAAACTCGGAAGATACCTGCCATTTAGGCAATGCCC